>CM075853.1:18660468-18975468 GCA_037975125.1 Latrodectus hesperus | reverse complement strand
TTCGCCTTGAAAAACCAATATTGAATAGTAATTTTATTAATTCAAAAAATTATCATTTAAATTCGAGGATGAATTTTAATTATACAGTTCAAAATTTTAAATATTATTCATTTTGTTACTTCATACCTGTAGTTTTAAGGGTTAAATATGAAATGAGATATTTTATAGTTAATTTCAAAAATAAAAATATTTTAATATTAATTTCCCAAAATAATTTATATCCTATTCTTCTCACTTTAATACATTGATTTAATTAGATGATTTTTAAATTATTTTCTGGTTTAAAATTTTTTGAAATTCAAATAAATTATTTGATGCAAAGTTTATAATTACATTGAATCATTACATCTTTCAAAGTTATTTTTATTATCTTTTATATTCACTCAATAATATAATGAAATTATCTATTTTTAAAGTTTATATACTTGAATTCTTTACCAACATCTTGATCCGATCATATATGTTTGATTTATCAAGTTTACAGGATAGACATCGAGATACAAAGAGTAAGTTACTTGTTCAATTCTTGAGATATCTTTTTATTCAGATTTTTCTGTTAACAAAACCAAAAAGGAAAATGAAAGTATTTTTTATTTATATAAATCAATTTATTTCAATAATTATTTTTAAAATTTCTAATTTCTGGAAATAAATGAGAATAAAATATATAGCTATAAAGATAGAAGTTGTCTCATTGTTTACTAGAAGCATTATTAAATTTAAAAAAATAGAGATGGAGCATCAAAATTTCGAATAAAAAGTGCATTTCTAATGAGTTTGTAGTTTTTATCCATCATATTTTGGTAAAAAAAATTTAATATTTTTACATCCTTAATTACATTTATTTTCCTACTTACATTCTAAAATTGTCTCTAACAATGAAAAAATTCGGCAGAAAATAATTTGTGCTTAAAACTGCACAAAATACTTTAAAAACATATTCGAATCTAGAAACTGAATTAGAAAATTAAATTTTAAATAAGAAATTTAAGTTTTTGTAATATTACCAACAACCAAACAATTTTAAAGCAATTAATAAATAAATATTTAATTCTATTAATTTTCTAGTTATTCTTTAAGTATTTTGTTGATTTAAAGTAAGAGAAAAATGAATATAATAACCCAATCCCAAATAAGGAAGATAAAAAAGGGTATAATTAGGCATTCATTATTTTTCATTATTAAAATATAAAATGTTAAAAAAAATGTGCAACTAACGTATTTAAAAATAATACACAAATTTTTGCGCAACCAAATTCAATTTTGTATCACATATATATATAAATATGAAAATATTATGATTCAATATAATTCCCTTGCATATTTCACTTGATGTTACGATTATTCCTTATTAACATATTCTATCCATTCTATGCTTTTCATTTCATCATTTGAGAAAACTTTATACCAAAGTTTGACGGTATATTTAATTTTATTGGAAAAGTAATTAAGTACGTTGATCGCTTATGAAATTACCGAATTGCTTTAGTCTATTTTTTTCTTAGAAATAATTTAATTTCTATTGATTTTACTTTATCTAATAATTTAATAACTAATTTTCTGAATAAAAAAATTACTTCGACACATTTTTCGTGAATTTGTTTTCACAAATAAATGTGAGGAAAAGAAGTTCTCCTAACTCAGGAAATATTGCCTTAATTCGTATAAATTTCAGTTCTCATTCGGCATTTAAAGTTAACTGAAATTATGAAATAAAACTACTTTGAATTATTGCAAAAATTTAATATAGTAATTGCAGCAATTCATTTTCCTTGAATTCCATTTAATCAATTGATTTAATCAGAGGTCTATAATAATATTACATTTATTCAAAATTTAAATTTAATATGGGATGCAAGGACTGTATGTACATTAAAATGTATTCCTTTATAAGATACAACGCTTTATATTAATATTTTTATTAATATTCATATATTTTATATTCGTAATTTGTTGTGCTACTAAAATATGAAATGTTTAATTTTTTGAAGTATTATAATTTCAATCAAGTGTGATTTCCCTGTGAATACGTTGTAATAAAAGACGCAAATTTGATGAATTGGCTGTTATAGTTATCAGAAAGTATTTCATCTTATGTTATACATCTACTTGTTTTTAGAAATCCCTTATATACTTCATAATCTTCACTTTTTGATTTAAACATTACAAAATAAAATCTTATTTTGATAAAAATTAAAAAATGTCTGACTTCAATTTCATTTAAATAATGAGTCATGTAGAATGAACCAATTTTTAATATGAAAAATATCTAATACTTAAAGAACTATTACTACATATACTTTTGAAAAAGGGGAAATCTCATTTTTAAAATTCTATAAATAAAAGCAATGAAGAAATTCATGTTATACGATTTATTAAATATAAATATATTTCCATTGTTCATTTAAAAATGCGTGACTAAATTCATTTTTGGTAGTTGTTACGTTTTTATCTCGTTTAATAGTTCAAGAATAATGTCATTCATGTTTACTTTTAATGTAGTAAATATAATGTTAAGAGGAATAAAATTATATTTTAAATCATAAGAATTGTACAAATAACTACATTCTTTGTTGTGTACATGAATAGAAATTCATATTATCACATTTTGTGCGTCATATACTCTATATACATAAGAAGTGTTGCATTAAAATGATTTTTAGGGAGGAAATCTAATTTATTTCTGAAAAAAAAGTTTCCACCACAAAAAGATGTGTCGAGAGTCAGTGATTAGGGTAAATTTCAGTACATAATTGAAAAGAACGGTCACCTATTAATCCAAGATCCAATTAATGATAGGTGCATGTTGCTGAAAAAAACACATAATTTCAAGATTAAGTAAAGTGTGTAAAAACAAATTTATTTCCAAACAGTCTTCCTTCATTGAATACTACGGATGTTGTACTTTTTACAATTTGGTTTTCTGTGGTCTCAAATATGAAAACTCCACAAAAGTTCTTAAATATGAAACACCTGACTAGAAATATTAATGGAAATATGGAAAAAAGTTGTAGAAAACTACATTTATTATTATATGCGATATAGTTTAATTAAATATTTATTGCGTTAAAAAATAATATAGATTCTATTTTGAAGTTTCATTTTTATTTGTATTTATTAGTTATGTTTGGTGCGAATTATTATTTAAGCAACAATACTTCTGCGGAAAGTTTAGTCGTATAAGAAAGTTTAAAGCATAAGCAACTAAATGAATTTAATGTGGAGTTTTGTTAAGAAAACAACATGAACAAAATGTATTATTGAAAGGAAAAATGTTAAAATATATTAAGCAAAAATTCTATTTCCTCGAGCAAGTTAAAATAATTAAAACAAATTAGACTAATATAAAAATATTTTAATTTATATGAATAAAATGTAATCACAAGTGTGGGTACCATAGAAACATTTTAAGCATGCAGCTATATATAACAATGTATAAATTCTAAATCAACATCCATTTAATTACAATTTTATTAATTATAGAATAAACAAAAATTTCAAATATTTGTTTCGTATTTTACTTTCTGAATTAAAAGATTTATTTACCTTCTAGTAAAAATATCAACGGCATGATAGTCTTTAAATTTTAACAGCTTTTAGAAATTTGATTTGGCGGATATGGAAAATATAAATATATAACATAAGAAGGTACATTATAAAAATATTAAAACACAATATTCAATCTTAGTACACATATTATATGCTAACTTATTGTTTTTAGATGAATTTCAAATATTAAAAAGTGATTGATTTGTACTAATCATTAGAATAATAATATACATCAATACGTAAAATGCATTATTTCATATGCAATGTGTAGTTTTGCTACACAATAATTTATTTTGTAGCAAACCTGTTTATTTTGAGAAAACATTTATGCTTAATCCAAGCTATTTCTCAGTCGTAAATTTTATATAAAATTACCTTTTTTAATAAATACTACATGCTACGCATACAGAAATGCACACAATATTATTCACTTGTATGGACAATTTTATTCATAAATTATAGTACGAAATTATATTTTTAAATTAAAAATTTTATTATTCCGTTTTACTAATCAATATGAATTCTTCAAAACATCACAAGAGGTTAAAGAGATTAAAATACATTGGCAAAAAAATGATATAAATAAATTATTACATTAAAACAAAATGGTAAATGCCTTCATGGTTATGGGAATTTATAAACTTTCAATAAGATTAAAGTCATGAATAAAACTATTGAATTACAGTAAAAAATATAAATCTTATTTAAAGAGTATATCTTTCAGAATTTATAAAAAATATGGAAGTTTGGAACTTATAATGTTTATATTAATAAACACAAGCAAAGTTAAATATAAGTTTTCTTTTATCTCTTGAGAGAATGCTACATCGCATATTGAATAATCATATTTTTAAAATTCGAATTAAGTGGAAAAAAAAAACTATTTCGAGAGAATATGCATATTTTTACATTTTATTTCTCAAAGGAATTTTATTATAAAGCAGTTTTAACTATTATTATTTTTATTCCGTTTATTTAAAATTCTTTAATGAATTCTTTGACTACAAGATTTTTTTTTCAAATTTACAGCCTTAATATAATAATGCATGCAAAATACATGCATGATACATTTTTTTAATAGTTTTTATTTTTCATGTACAAGTGCATACATGATTATGTGTATACTACATAATATATATTATTTTTACGCACATATTATGAAAATAAAATAAAAAGTTATTTTAATTCATTATGAATTCAGAGCATATAAATATATAATAATCTATCCATTTTAACTAGCTTAATTATTTAATAAATTATATTGAAAAATCACGTACATAAATTTTTTTTGGAATTTTATAAGAATATATAAAATACTAAATGTCAGACATTGAGTTTTGATAATAATATCACATTCTTCCACTTAATGTTCTTAAAAATATGATTACAATTTTATGATCATTCGTGATTTCATTCAATCACATTTTTTTAACATGTACGTTATAATATCTTAAATAAGTTTTACATTAGTTAACAATTAATTTGAATAAGCGGATTGAGATGAATATTTAAAAAAATGCATAATGCTAATCCTGCTTAGGAGTCAAAAAATGTCAAATATTTCAATCGTATCATATTGTAATTTCCATAATTCGTGATTTCATTCAATCACATTTATGTAACATATACGTTATAATATCTTAAATAAGTTTTATATTAGTTAACAATTAATTTGAATAAGCGGATTGAGATGAATATTTAAAAACATGCATAATGCTAATCCTGCTTAGGAGTCAAAAAATGTCAAATATGTCAATCGTATCATACTGTAATTTCCATAATTCGTGATTTCATTCAATCACATTTATGTAACATATACGTTATAATATCTTAAATAAGTTTTATATTAGTTAACAATTAATTTGAATAAGTGGATTGAGGTGAATATTTAAAAAAATGCATAATGCTAATCCTGCTTAGGAGCCAAAAAATGTCAAATATGTCAATCGTATCATACTGTAATTTCCATAAATGTAATTAAAAATGCATTACATTAAGTTTATTGGAAGTTAAAATTTCTTTTTTTTTTGCATTTATATAGGCAAGAAAAGGTTTTTAAGAGATGGGGGTGTAAGGTTTTTAAGTAAGTAAGGATTTTAAGAAGTGGGACAGTTGACTTTATGTTCAACCTCCAACTTGGAGCAGCAGGATTCAATGCTTTTTCTGTTATTTATACAAATCTGTTTGACTCTAAAGGTCTTGACAGCAGCTTCATTACATTTGGTATAACTCTATAGCTCATTGGTACACGTAAATATGATCACTAACACAAGATGGTAGCACTATCATCATATGATTTTATTCGATTTTTTTAAACATCGTTGTTTAGCATGGTTGGCATTGAGAAGAAAATAACAAAATCATATTGAAATAATAAATGAAAATATGTTTTTGAGAGAAAAATCATAAATTGGGGACCTTTATACCATTGATCTAGATTAAAACCAAGAAAAAAGGGCTGGATTTTGCAACTAAAAATCTAACTTTCACGAAATATTAAAAAAAAAATTAATAAATAAATTGAAATATGAAACCAAAAACAGAAAAGTCAAAAGCAACATATTCAACAAATCACAAGGTCAAACACTGACTGCGGTGATGGGAAAAAAGGAATGTTTTAAAGTTCATTTGTTAAACTGTGAGTCAATTATTTTATTGAAATAGTACAGTACAATACAATTTACTCAATACCTATTTAAAATAATGAAAATATATCTTGAGTGGAAATTGGTTTTAAGGTTCAAATAGTCAGGAAGATAAATTAGAATGCATCAAAACATAATCCATAAAATGTGATAAAATAGGGTACCAATAAATTTAAATAAATTAGGAAATGGATAATCTGCAGAATGTGCCTATGAACTGAGGTATTATTTTAGCAAACTGGAATTAAAATATTTAAAACGGCTGAAAATATTTTATTTGTATGATAAATAATACAAAGATTATTTTTAATTACAGTTGATAAATAAATGTACACATTTAATGCTATATCAGCCACGTTTGATTAAATTATTTCACATATTCATATGTTATTATATTCATAATTACAAAATTATTGAAAAAATAACTAGTACTACTTTTTATCATTAAATATTTAAAATTGAAAAAATATAGAATGGTCTCTGAATCATACATTCTAATACTCCTTACAATTACAATGATTCATAGATAAATATATACATGAATAAACTGAGGAAAACTCTATTAACTGTCTAGACCATTAGTGTAAATTAAGAGAAATTATTCATCTTGCATTTGAAATTGATTTTGTAATTGGGGCACAGATGAAAAGTAATAGATAAAAAAGCCTAAATTTATATTATAAGGAAAGCTTAGTTAAGCAATTTTTTTATCGTTAATAAAAAATTAAGAGCAATATTATTTTTTCTCAAATTCGGTAAATTTAGTACTTTCTTATTTTGATCAGCTATCGCCATGTCTACATACAAAATTATGGCAATAATTTTCACATTAATATTAATGAGTGATAAGAGAATTATTTCCCGTTTTGTTCTCTACACATTGTCTTTGCGACATTTTCATTTCTAGAAGATATCACTTATTGCTTTCACTTTTTTTCAAACCACTTAACTTTTTACATGTCTATTATCAAAACTTTATGCACTATTAGTTTCGTAGCATAGTTATTTTTTTCTAAGAATTCCTTGCATTATTATTTATTTTTCGCATAACTGTACTTTCAAAGATTCAACAAATACCTTGTTTAATAACAAAGATAATAACTGCTATTGATTTTTTTTCTAATTTCAACATAATGAAAACTACATCACTTTGAATTTGGAATAAAAAGATTAACTTAAATGATTTAATGATCTTAAAAATGTTTATTTAAATGCAAATTAATGTAGTGAGGTAAAATCTTCTATCAATTTCTATTAACATTTTTCAGATTAATTCATTAATTATAAGCGCATTTAGTTTTTCTATTCACCAAATAAATACGAAAAATTTGAATTGAAAAATATGAACTATTAAATTAATATATATTATTTATTACAGAATTTCATAATGTTTGCTACTTTGAACGGTTTTTTCTACAGATTTTACGCATAAAAAGTATAATGCATATAGTAATGATATATATATATATATATATATATATATATATATATATATATATATATATATATATATATATATATATATATACATATATGTATATATATGTGTGTGTGTGTGTAATATAGGAAATATACACATTTGCTTTCAATTTCAAACAATTTAAAAACAAAAAAATATAAATTTTAACTGTTTATTTATCTCTCTTTATATGTATGAAAGCGTAAATGCAAAAATTACTTAAAATTAAACGAACAACTTACAAAAACATTCAGAATAAGTTAAGAAGTTAAAAAAGGCACAAATGAATAAGGAAACAAAGTTTTGTGTTGTCTCGTGAAAAATGAGAGATTATGAAAAGTGAGAAATAATGAATTTTTAAATTATATTGGAAAGATCCAGATAGTAAAACAAATATGGATTCTTAAGTCGTTCTAACAAGAAATCTTGAAAAAATAAGAACATTACATAAGGTATATGAAGCAAATTTTAAAATGCTCATGTTAGCAATTTGCTCATTAAATAATATGGGGAAAATATGAGCAAAAAGGTTCAGAACTTTGTTAAATAATTACGAAAATGTATAAATTAGAGGAAATTTCATATTAAGAACATTTACCGAATAGATGCACTGAAAAAATAAAGACAAAAATATGAAATAAAACTAACAAACAGAAAATCAAAAAAATATTTTTTTAAAAAATATTATCAAATGAATAATCTATGAAAATAATAAACACTTAAAACTTTTCATGTTTTAACATAGTCGCTACGTATCGCAAAGCAAATGTAAAAAAGAAACAGAATCATGTTCAACATTAAACCATCCTAAAACTAAACTAAAAAAAGTAATCCTAGAATACACGGGAAAATAAAAGCATTGTGAGTTACTTAAGACTCTTGGACAGACAAGCTTGCTAACCCATGGCTATGCGAAATTAAGTCAGAAGGGTGCATCTTTCGTTTAATCAGAGCACCACGAAGGTTTAAGTACGATTTTGCTCGAAGACTCCTACGATAGATGGCACCACCAGAGGATCCCCTCCCTCAATTGAAAAAAAGACATTTTTACCACCACAACAGGTTTACATTGAATCCACCATAGATATCGTAAGATACACGTGATCAAGTGAGATCAATTTATAATTAGTCTCAAAATGTGTGAAGCTCCATTTGTGTTATTGCATGTGTGTTTCTTTGAAAATACTAATGTTCTAAGTGATTTTGACAGATTGTGATATGCCGAAGATTCAAAAAGTGTATCTCTTAAGTTGTATTGTTCACTAGTTGTCCTTATGTTGCTTTTATCACTGTCTATGCTCAGAAAATAAATGACAGCGAGATGAGTAGCAGACACGATAGTGTTGCACGTCCATGGAACATTAATGACACAGGATATCGGATGTTGCCTTTCTTCGTAAAGTCTGATCAGCCATAGACTGTTACAAATACTATTGTTCCATGCACTCAACAAACATTTCCCATTTCCCTATTAGGTCATTAATGAAGCACTGCTTGCCGCTTATCTTGCATTAATTTAGCCAGAGACTTTCCATGTATAACCAACTTCCAGGCAACTGCTGCTCATTGTACGGTCCACTTAGTAAAGGTTTTCATAAGAAAAGCTCGTAAGCAGCCGTTGAGGCGGTTAATATTGGAGGTACTCATGCTGCGTCTTCGAGCACCACAATCTTTTCCACTATCAAATTCACTTACATCAGCAATTATTCTCAGGACTAACTCACTTTATCACTGAAACGATATTTAACTTTCTTTGTTACATTTTTTGTACCATTTCTGTTGTATCATAAGTGCATTCGGCATCATCAAGTTCAGAAATTAATGTTTCGGCTTTTCAATATATATTTAGAATCATTATCTTGTAATTTTTCTTTGTCAAAAAAATACTTTAGAGATAGGAAAATTATAAGCAGAATAAATATATAAACATGTAATTAAAAACTTTTTTAATTTTTGGATTTAGAATTTAAATAATTTGTCTGAATAAAACGTAAAACAATGTTACTCAGCTCCAATTTGTTTGATTAAATAGAATTGATACAATGTGTACAAAAGAAACTAATTCTAAAATATTGATTTAATTAATTATCAGTATATTATTTAAAACATCTAATATATTATTTAAAACATATTTGTTATTTTGTATAGTTTAAACTAATGGTAATTACATGTTGCAAAAGTATTGCAAACAAGTAGATGAATTGTTAGCATTCATGAAACTTTAAAGCAAAACTAACAGCAGTTCTAAATAAGTAAAAAATTAAACAATTATTCATTGAAGTGGGATTAGTGCATCTATCAATAAATAATAGTAATTTTAATGCAAAGTTTTCTTGGATATATATAACAAAATAATCCTTCTTTTAACTATAAATTGTTGTCATAAAACAAGAAATCATATTTTTCAATAATCCTTTATTAATTTTTAATACTTTAATTACTGGTTCCGTGTAATGCAACAATGAATTTCAACTCCTTTATGAATATTGTACAAAAATATAATTTTTCAAAGAAATTTGATTTGTTTCGTGCACATTTAGTTAATTCTGTAATAGATTAATACAATTTAGGATGAATACGATTTAGGGTGAATACAAATTAGGAGTTGATATGTATGCTTATACTGGAGAAAACAAAATTGTATGTTTAACTTATCTAAATACTACTAAAATTCGAGTTCAACTATAAGTCTATGAAATATAACACAAGTTAAAACGTAAGTTAATAAAAGAAGAAGAAATAAAATATATTTACCAAAAAAATGCAAAAATTATAAATATTTCTCTAGAAGACACTGAGTTTCAAAATAATAAGAAAGAAATAAAGAGGGAGGGAAGGAAGCAGCAAATAATCTAATATTAATTAGAGGTAAATAATGAGGAAACAAGCAATAAAAACAAAGCAACAATTAAATGAAAAATTTTAAAATGAATAACAAATGTAAATTATAAAAAAATAAAGAATAATTATATTTAAGTTTATTAGTTAATGTAAAAAATATATGGAAAATAACAGAGTACAAACAAAAAATAACAGTCAAACTAAAACAAAATAATAAAACGGAAAAGATGAAGTAATCCACAAATAATGTAAATAGAAAAATTATAAAAAAAGGAGATACCAGCAAAAACAACACATTTTATCAGGGGGAAAAGGAGAAAGGTGCTCTGAAATTATTTAAGTAAATATTCAAATGATAAAACAAAAATAAACAGTGTTCCCAACGCACTTAATCAAATAAATGATTATAAAAATAAAGAAATCAATGTATTATGTATTTACTTTTATATGCTTGCTTCTATTATTTATTGTTTTACAAAAAAATTCTATAAAATTAAGTTTGTGAAGGGTGAAGGAAAGGATCAATCCTTAAGTTTTCTCTTTAATCATAACATTTTTTAAGCATTATTAAAATTACTCAATGAATCGCTAATCCTGAAACATGTTTATCTCAGACATTTTACTTCTCTCAAATTATTCAATTATTCAACGTTTCCCCATTGACGTCAGAGCAAATTATGCGTATTAAGTATTTGTTAAGATTAAAAATAATTTTCTTTCTAAACAATGCATTTTCAAAATCAAATTTAAATTTACCTTTTTTAACTTGAAATAACTTTTACACCTTGCAGCACATGTCTTACAGGTTAAAACGCTTCTTTGAAACATTCAACTGAGGATATTGTAAAACAATACCATATCATTACGTCCACTTTCATTCACATGTTGCGAATAAACATAAAATTCCTTAACTCATGCCTGAATGGATATAGATGCGAAAGGCACAAACGTATCATGCGTCTCTTATTTAACAAATGATGGAATCTAATCTAGGATCTAACAGTTTGAAAAGTTATGTCTACCTCTACGCTATGGTAAACCAAAGATATGAGGCATGTAATCATCTCTGTATAGATTATAATATAGTCTGCATCAGTTGATAATAATAAGAAAATATTCATTTTGTTTAAAGATTGCTGATGAATTTCAAGCTAATTTTGTATATAAATCTACACAATCAATAAACTCGTAGCACAGCAAGGTCCTAGAGATATCTTTTGAGCAGCAGGTTATATGCCATCCTTAACATACATAATAATGTTCATGTTTGTGGATTTTTAAGAGTCAAGTAAATGTGTTCATACTCCACGGTCATAATGGAGCACTCGACAATTATACTCAACCCGTGGAGTGTTTTCTTAAAATTGTTCCAGTACATTAGAAATCAACTGACTATGAATGAGTACTAGTGATCATACAGAATTCTTTTGTACATTATACGCAATAGGACTATATTTCATCGTATTTTAAAATTTGCAGAAGTATTATAAATCAGGTTTTGTTGTCTTCAACATGTACCTTAGAGTTCCAAAACAATTAATAGCAGATATTATAGAATTTTTTCATGGTTGTTAAGCTCGAAATTACACTAAAAAAATCTATTTTATTCCTCTTTTCCAACCACAGATTTTTTTTTGCGATATACCTTGTTTAACAATAATGAATCAAACAAGAATGTTTTTATAAATGCCCAGTTATACGAGAAAATATAACATGAATAATACATACATACATACATACATACATACATATATATATATATATATATATATATATATATATATATATATATATATATATATATATATATATATATATATATATATATATATATATATATATATTCTCTGCATTTGATTGATTCTCATAACATTTCAGAATTTCAGGTAATACAAAATTAACTTAAAAATAAAACAAATTTTTATTTTATTATTTGTTTAAATTTTAATCTCACTTTAAATTATATAAAGAAGTTTACAAAAAAACATTTTAACACTCTAAGAAACTCATTACTGATAAAATATATAGAATTCTATAAAAGATTTTCCAGGTTAATTTCGAATGAATATATTATATTATATAATTTCGAATGAAGTATATTGTATAAATTAGCCTATTATTAATAACAGGAATTCTATAATTTGATTGAAATTGTAGTTTTAAAATTAATGTTTATCACTTTTAAACTTTTTGTTGACTTTTTGTAAACAAAGACTGATTAAACTACTATTTACTGCTTAATGGGTAATCTGTATCTCTAAAAGCATCGGTGAACATGGGAATAATGATTTATTCAAATAAATGCAAATCATTCAACTGCGTTAGCATCTTGATTTACTTAGTAATTTTTTTAATTCAGGCAGATAATTTTAAAAAACATTCATTAACACTGCTATCATAATATATATTTCACTGTTAAAAATTAAATACGATTTTATATTCAAATTCATTTAATTTTTAAGTGAATTGTTTTTCATAATAATAAAAAGTTTTCATACCAATAAATAGTTTCTAAAACGCCTTTTTTAATATATTTAAAATTTAGCAACAACAATTAGATATAATATAAATAAATTGTTTGGTATTTAGAATTTTTATTTCCATATTTGCAGTTAAGAATCCAGATAAATGGACGTCTACAGTATTTCCCTCAATATGCTGAAAAAAATACCAATTAATAGAAATTCTAGAAAACTTTTAAAAATTTAATTTTATCCATTGTTATAATGTAAATAAATAGATTAAATTTTTTAACAATTCTCTATGAAATGTAAAATAAAGTCGTTAATATGATCTCAAACTGAAATCAGAGCTATATTATAAATAAATTCTTAACATTATTGAATGGTTTATTTTTAAATATAAAATGCATATTTCTTCTTTTAATGATAAGTAACACAAAAAATATCATTTATTGTCTTTAAGACTATGTATATAAGTATATATATATATATATATATATATATATATATATATATATATATATATATATATATATATATATATATATATATATATATATATATATATATATATATATATATATATATATATATATATATATATATATATATATATATATGTATATATATATATATATATATATATATATATATATGTATATATATATATATATATATATATATATATATATATATATATATATATATATATATATATATATATATATATATATATATATATATATATATATATATATATATATATATATATATATATATATATATATATATATATATATATATACTGTCAACAGAAAAATATATGAAAAAAGTTAAAAATATCATGCAATTTAAGTCTAGAAAACATACAGAATAGTTTATTTGTTTCTTATAGAAATTTTTTGAAAAGTGTAAAACTGAATTGTCAAGTTCTTTGAAACTTTGACAACATATTTTAGGATAGAAACGCTATATCTTCCTTTCAGATAGCTATCCAAAAAATTCTGACCTTCAGTAGCAGGATCTGTCAACATAGTTCATGTGTTGCTCTTTTTATTTTCTTCCAATTTATTTTATGCAACAAGCGCTCAGACCACAGGTAAAGAAATATAGATGAGATATCTTATTTTTTTAAGGATAAAAAGAGAACTTTATAAAAGCATTTATATAAATTATTGTTTTATATATTCACAAGTGCTATCTAATAATTAAAATACATTATATCTTTTAATTTTAAAAATTATTAAATGGATTTAACGCAATGATGTATTTCAAAGATAAATATATTGAAAATAACAAATAGTAAGTTAATTTATTGGTATATAATTTAAGTACATGCTTTGCACCTATTTGTTTATTACAAATTTGTCTTACTTTCCGAATTATTAAATAATTCTTTTTATTACGTTTCAGCATTTACTTTCATTTATTAAATATGTTGTAAATGAAAAGTTTCATTTCCTGAATTTAAAGATAACACAAAATAATAAGATCTTAATATTTATGTAATATATATATATATATATATATATATATATATATATATATATATATATATATATATATATATATATATATATATATATATATATATATATATATATATATATATATATATATATATATATATATATATATATATATATATATATATATATATATATATATATATATATATATATATATATATATATATATATATATATATATATATATATATATATATATATATATATATATATATATATATATGAGATGTTATAATGTGTAGTTAAACTTCAAAACGCTACTTTAAGTGGAACTAATATTTCTGAAAATTTATTTAATTAGCAATGTAATTTTTTCCTTAAATATTGTTTCATTAAGAATTAAATTGTTTTTTACGCTAACCCTTTATAAATTTTAGCACATGGTCCATTTTTTAGCAAAATGTTTAATAAATGATTGAAAATTAATTATATTCCATGTTTCTAAGCGAAGTATTGAAAATATATGATAAAATGCATGTTTTAATATATTTTCTTCAGGATTTAATGGCTTGTTAACATTTCATGGCATAATACATAATTTATCATTATTATGCAATTAAGCTTGTGTATGTGTAGGATATCAATGTAAAAAGTAAATTATGAATTGATATATATAAACTATCAACGAATTAACAAAACACATGTAAATATCGTTAGAATGTTAATCAAATATCACAGGATTTTTTAACTGCGGGTTATTTTCTGATAATTCTAAGGGCTTTATAGAGCATACATACAAAAACACTATTCAAATGCACAAAAGCATTGTAATTCATTATGGCAATAAGTCAAATAAATGTGATTTTTTCTACCAAAAGTTATATTAACTTAAGAATATTTTCAAATATTTTCACAAACTTTTAGGATTTTTGTGTGTGTGGATAAAATTAAACATTTTTAAAATTTTGAAGTAATAATGCGTATAATAAAATGTGTTTTTAACTTTTGAAATTAACTTAATAAAATATTATGATTTAGTTACATTAATATTTTTATTTGACATTATATTTAATTTTTTAAGTAAATGATTTTTTTCAATTAATTCAAAGAAGAAACATTTTTAACTATTGTTATTTGGTATATCAGTACGTATTATTGAAAGCTTAGATGTACATATTAAAAAATTAACATGACTAATATTTTGCTTTTAATCATGTTCATATTTGATTATATTTGTGTTAATTTAATACAATATTTTCTTAAACGAAATGGTTTGTTAAATGAAAAATTTTAAATGCATTATTGTTTTCTTAAAAATACGTACTCATACTAAAAAAAGAGTTTTTTTGTAATTTTAATGAAGATGGCATCAAAACAAAACAAAGAGCAAATTTTATATAGATCATACTATTACAAATGTATTCTTCTATAATCTATCATTAAAATATTATTATAATTTTGAATCTATGTGATTAAAAATAACAATTAAAAGTTTATCTGAAGATAGTCGTTTAGACATATTTGAGAGTCTCACTTTCGAAATATCATTTGTATAAAAATTGATCGTCTCTAAAGGCGTTACCGTAGTTTGAATCTATGTGATTAAAAATAACAATTAAAAGTTTATCTGAAGATAGTCGTTTAGACATATTTGAGAGCCTCACTTTCGAAATATCATTTGTATAAAAATTGATCGTCTCTAACGGCGTTACCGTAGTTTGAATCGATGTGATTAAAAATAACAATTAAAAGTTTATCTGAAGATAGTCGTTTAGACATATTTGAGAGCCTCACTTTCGAAATGTCATTTGTATAAAAATTGATCGTCTCTAACGGCGTTACCGTAGTTTGAATCGATGTGATTAAAAATAACAATTAAAAATTTATCTGAAGATAGTCGTTTAGACATATTTGAGAGCATCACTTTCGAAATATCATTCGTATAAAAATTGAACGTCTGTAACGGCGTAACCGTATAGTATAATGGCTAAATACCCTCATTTACTAAGGAGATTATTTCGAGGTATGTTAGAAAGAGAAAAATTATTTGAAAAGTAATTGATTAGGTGATAGGAATTTATATATTCTTAGTGACCTGAGAATTTCATTAATAGAGGAAATATATATGTGGTTATAAATATAAATTAGTACATGTGTTAGTAAAATACTTCAGTAATTACTTCACAGAAAATATGATTATTTATCAAGCAAATACCTTACGTAAATTATTAAATATACACATGATTTATTTTGAAATTAAGTAATAATCACTAGTTAAATATAATTAAGAGCTATGTAGAGAAATATTTGAAGTACGAAATAACAGTAAAGAAATTATTTCGAGTTTCAGCGAATGACTCTCTAAAGGCAATGTTATATAAAAATATTATATAATCATAGCTACATTAAGTAAATATAATTTAGTTTTCGCAATCCTTAAAAATCAACATTTCTGTAATTCTAAAATTTTTAGTATCTCATTAATGACCACATTTTATTTTATTTTAAGAACGATGTAAATAATTTGCTTTTATAGATATTGTTTGAAAACAAAATATACATATATATACTGTTTATATAAAAATTATAAAAGATTATGTAGAAAACAGTAATATATAGTATAGAACACGTAATTTTCCTTAAAACTATTGCGATCATATTTAGGAATTTTCAAAATATTAATTTTCATATTACCATTCAAACATTTATAAAGCAATACATTATAAAATAATTTTAATATTGTTTCAGACTTTATTATGAAAATATCACAGTAACTTGGAAAATGTTTTAAATTTAATGTATTTTGAATTTTATTCTCTATTTAATCACTTCTAAAGGGAAGTCTCATTTTTATCTGACATATGTACGTTATTTAATAAGATAAAGTTTTTCTAAAATCCACTCAAAGTAATGAAAAGGAAATTAGTTTTATTTTTATGTTTCTTAAACTGATGTTTCTTAAAATATTCAATGCAGTGAAAGATTTCTAAATGATTATTTTATGTAAATATTTCAAAATTAGTAATTTCGTATAAATTTACATTGTTAAGAATTTGGTAAAATTCATTTATATCATTTTAATACTTTATGTTTCAAAAATTCGTACCGATATATTTTATTTTAAGAATTTCGTAGAAAAATTAATTAATTTCTAATTACATTTTGAATTTAAAAAAATTATGAAAATGTGTTGAAAAAAATATAATATTTTTGAAATTTTAAATTATTTTAGAGATAATTTGAATTAAAATTAATCTTTCAATTCCCTAAAGTGTAATGTAATCAAAGTGGAAGGAAATAATCAAGTATTTTCACTGTTATGAGAATCACAAAATAGCAGTTATTTACTATTTGGCAGAGGTAGAATATTTGAAAGTAAACGTACATATATACAAATAATGGGATTTTAGGCCGTATAAATCCATATTTTGAAAATAATTCTTATTTTTATTCTCGAAAAATGTTAACATTCTCAAAATTTAATTAAAAAATTCAGTTTTCAACTGCATACACATTATTGATATATTATTAAGCGTACGGATTAGAAACAACATTTAGATCATAGCAATCTTTGTTCAAAGAGCTTATGGTGAGCTTCAGTGCAATAGTTTTTATTTGTGATTATAGGTTGCAAAAACGAAAGAGATAAAGAGATACTCATAACTACCAAAATATTTCAAAGTAATTTTTAAATACACATTATTGACAGTAATTTTGTGTATTTTCTGAAACACGATATCAGTATACATTTAATTAAGCATAAATAATTTCGTAGAAATTTTTCGGAAATAAAATTTAATAATTTTAAAAATACTGAATAAAAATATTCTTAACATGCATAATTTCAGAAGCTTTAATAAATAATAGCGAAAGACATCAAGCTTTTAAAAACATCTTAAAGCATGGAGCATAATACGATTACTTTCAACTTTTGGTCACATTTAAAATGTTTCGAAAAGTAGTTTAAATGAATGCTTTTGACATATGATGAACCCACCACATCACATTAATATATTTACCTTAAACAAGCAAAAGAGTATTAAATTTCTAAATGTAAAACATAAAATTGTTAATTACATTTTCTATTTTCTATTACCTCAAGCTGGAAAAAATACTTACAAAAAATGAATTTAAGAATTTGGATTCAAACTAGATGACTTAATACTAACATTTAATGGTGATTTTCAACCCAATCGATGCACACAAGTAAATTAATTTTTAAGTATAAAAATGAGATATATTCAAATAATAGAATTAAGAAAACTAAAATATTCGAATGCGTGAAGTAATTATGAATTAAGAAGTACTTTTATGACGATTTCAATGCTAAAATATTTTTTGCAAATACTTTATTTCAAAATATAATATTAAATTATGTTGTAAATAAATAATAAAGCATTTATTTATCTCAAAACAAGTTGAATATACATCATTTGTCATCCACCATCAAGGATGCATCAAAACAAAAAAAAATTAATTTTGCATTGAAAATGAAAAGTATGCTTGTTGCTCTATTTTTCGTTGGAGGCAGTGTAGTACTATTCTAGAAAATTATGAAACTATATATATTTTTTAACGTCCAACCGATGGCGGAATGCTTAACGTCCCTAATTGAGTCCCAGGTTCGAATCCTACTTTGGGCATGGTTGTTCCGTTCACTTTGAGTGTGTGCGCGTATTTGTCTATCATTTCACTTTTGAGAAAAAGATGGCATACCTACAGGGTGCTTCACTGTAAAATGTTGTAGTTAACTTTGCCTCTTGTAGCACTGAATCTTATTAAACTCTATAGGGCAGTTGAATATTGGAAAAAAACAAATCTTTAAGTAAATTTCTGTTTATTTGAGCTGACGTTTGATGAATCAAATATTAATAAGTAAAATATAGAAAGTGAACACACCGTAATCTATTTTTACATTTTTTATGCATAAAACCATTACATCATATTTTTATGAGGAGTTTAATCTTTTGCAATGAATCATATCTTCAAACCGCAATAGTTTAATTATCTTTTTTTCATTCATTTAAGAAATATACATAGTACAATTAAGATATATCCTGTCTCATTAATGTGACCGCCGCGTACTTTAAACCTAGACATTAAATAACCATTCACAGAAGACAGATGGCAGCACAGTGCAGTTGAGTGTATATTCAGGGTGTGTGAGGACTTATGAAAACACAGCAATCATTGAAGCATTCAGAAATAGAGTTATTTGTCCGACATTCAGAAAGGTATGATCATTGACTTTTTAAGCCAAGGGTAGAGCATAATTTTGTGAACTGTTCGTGTGCCTCCTTGGTAAAAGTATATCGCGCATCTCCAAATGGGATTGTCCAAAATCAGCGACATGGCAAATGTGGTGCACCAGGGTTCATAGATGACAGAGTGTACTACGTCTTTGGAGATGCATTCGGATGAATAAACGTATTACCGTTTAGAAATTAATCAACCAAATGAGCCAAGGGACTACCAACAGTGTATTCCAAAATACTGTTCAGCAAATGTTGCTGCTTATGTGCCTTCGAAGCAGATGTGTAATTTACATATCTGTGCAGACTGCTGTTCTTCGAAGGCTAGAATTTGCAAGCAAGCACCACAACTGGACGTTTATTGAGGAACGACAGGCAGCGTTTTCCGATAAAACATGCTTTATGCACCATGGGCCAGATGAACGTTGCCTTATATGACTTGAAACATCTGAACACTGACATCTTTCAGCCATTGCGGGTACAGTTCAGATTGGAGGCAAAAGCATTACGATTTGCGTTATGTCTTCCTGGTATTCTCATCATTGTGGAAAGCAACGATGGATCACATAAGTACACATCTGTCATATAAGCAGGACATTCAAATTGCCATACCGCCGGCATTGAACGTGCGTCATTCGAAAAGCACCAGGATGAGTTTACCATTTTCTCCTGGCCATCAAACTCAACCAACTTAAGCTCAATAAAGAATTTTGGGGTCCATCTCAATCTGTTTTTCTTGGCATGGATACTCATCCACGTTATCTAGCACAGCTGGCCAAGGCACTGGAATCGGTATAACTCAACATCCCAGTGAATATCTTCAAAAACTTAGTTAATTCTCTCTTATTGTAGGTTTACCGTTTTTCAGCGGTCCACTGTTTATTCTGGCATTTGGTAGGTGATCACATGAATGCGACTGCATTATATGTATGTGTATATATATATATATATATATATATATATATATATATATATATATATATATACACATACAGATAGATAGATAGGTAGATAGATCATATTTTCAGAAAATCATATTTTAATCATCATTTTATTGCTAAAGTAATTATTTCACAATATTCAGTAATTCAGATTAAATAACATTTTTCAATTGAAGCAAAGAGTCTCTCCTTTGATTGAAAATGCCTAACATATTCCAGATTATTTGTAATAATTTAGACTGAAGTTAGACTACCAAACTAAAGAATCACCCTCAAATACTATTGGAAGAATATAATTAAAATTTTTTAATATCAGTATTCTTCAAGAAACTCAAAAATGAAATTGTATGAATTAGAAAGTTGATCGAAGACATTTCTGAATAATTTCGGATCACATTAAAATTTCAATATATTTTGTTTGAGACTCAATTCCCTTTAATCACTCATTTTAACTCTAATAATTTCACTACATTAGTTTGAAGGAACCATGGTAGTAACCATACGTTTATAACAATCTTAAGAATAACTATTTATCTAATGTATATAAATGATTGTTAATCTTCTACTTCCCAAATTTGTTTTTTCAATAAATATTAGATTATATGTCTTCTTAACATTTATTTATTTTTATTTATTTGCACATAGTTTAAAATTTTATTGAAATAGGAACATTACAATACGAGAGGAATAAAGGAATATTTTTATTTAAGAAACTCAAAAGTAATGATAGAAGAGATTCTAATAAGTATTACTTTTAGCAACATTTTCAAGATTTCAAATTTTAATTAAATAATCCGGATATGTTGCAAAATTTATATTTCAATAAGAAATCATCAATATAATTCAGATATACAAGGATATTAAATTTTAATGATTTCAAAATAATGCAGGGCTTTTTAATTAAAATCAGACATATTTTTGAATGAGTTAAACATAATTTTTTTTGATTTTATTAATTGAAATTACGTAGTGCTTAACTTTTCTAATTTTGTTTTCAAAATGTGAAAAAATTTCATAAAAATGTCTATTTTATGTAAAACTTTTGAAAACTATATTTATTAAAGTCAAAATAAAATGATCAAAACGTGCAAAGTATTTACCGAATATATCATGATTTTTACATCTATTTACATAATAGAAAAATTGTGGAATTTTAATCCGTGTTTAGTCACTTTAATTTTCCTTATGCATTCAAACAAAAGTAGCATCTTCAAAATAATATTTACAGAATTTGTATTAAAATAAATTTTTATTTTCTTCATTCCAATTAAGAATAATAAACATTTTCAAATTTAGAAAACCAGATTTATTTGTTTCCTGTCATGGGACTGTTTTTAATAAAGTGTGCGAACTTTATTTTATTTACAGTTTTACAACTTTAGAAAAACAATTTTCATGTTTATGACTCTTTTTCTCTTACATTGTAAATAAGCAACACAAATTTCTAAAGTAAACATGTCATTCATTTTATTAAATAAATTAAAATTCATATCTGTGCTTCGAAAAAAAGACTAAAAATAAATTTTATTGTTGTTTTTGAAAATTTTGCCAAGGCAATTTTCAATAACATGTGAAAATTTTTTTCCCAAATTAAAAACCTTTTAATTTATCATTGTTTTCAAAATCTTTGTAATTTCTGAAGCAATGTTTGCTTTAATTTTTTGACCGGTAAAGAAATTATTTAAATAATATTGATTATCATTTTGAAATTTCTTAAAAATATTTTATTACATAAAATATAATAAAATAGTAGCTTTTATTTTATCCAAAAATATAATTTCAGTTCGACTCCTTTATACAAAAAATAATATAAAGGGATAGGTCTCATAAAGGAATAGAATATGAAATACTTATAAAATGCTAATGAAAGAATATATCAATGTTCTAAATATGAAAAATATAAGATTTCTAAATATAAAAATATGTTATAAAATTAATATTTTATACTGTCGCTTCATATATATATATTCAAAAATATATACCTCTTCAAACAAATATAGTTCCATAAATTAACTTTGATACCCAATCTGCTGCACATTTCTATTTTTGAATTCAAATCCCTCGTGTTATAAACAGCTGTAAAGTCTTATATGTGAAAAATATTAATTACGTAATAATGTTGCAAAACTATTATTAAATAACAATGAATTGATATATAATTTCTAAATTTTGACCAATCTCTAATGAATGTTTATAGTTTAAATACTGCTAATAAATCGAAATCTTTTTAACCTCTCAATTGTCTCGAATGATTGACGAAATACTGAAAAAATTCTCTATTTTCAGCTATTGCTCCAATTATCCGGGATATTCAAATAAAAATTTAAATCTCTAAATTGGAAAAATTATTGATATGAAATATTTTTGAAACAAATTATTGAAATAGTAAAAAGTAAAATATCAATTAATAATGATAAATTTTATGGTATTTGGAATATATAATATATTTCATTGTTTTATTTAAACTGTATCTCATTTAAATTTAAAATTAAAGCAGGGAGGAAAGGAAGCAAAAATAATTTTATATGCATTTGTAGGGAAAAGAAATTAATGACACTTATGCTAATTCTCAAAACTGAATACAAAAAAATTCATGGTTGACATTTTTATGAGTACGAAAAAAATAAGTATTAAAAATATGAGAATTTATTTTAAAGGTTGTTAAGATAGAGTGTATGAAGAATAGATGTAGGGTAAACTCAAAATAAAATATTCTTATATTAATTAGATAACGTAAAACACATTTATATGATTTCACATTCAAAATTTTATTAACATAAATTTTTCTTATTTTATACACTATCTGCAACAATTAGAAGTTTAAAAGAACCTAAAAGAAACTTGATATTCTATTTAATGTCATATTCTTTTATCTATATAACCAAAATTTCTAGAGAAAGCATCTTATAAATTTAAAAATTTGAAGCATGCGTTTATCCATTTTGAAATTTTAATTCATTGAAATCTTAAATGTAATAATTTTGAATTTTCTCTAATTTTTATCTAAAATTTTTTCTATATTATATTAGAAAATCGTCTATAACTTTTCAAAATATAAAATTGTGAAACATAAGTTAATCATATTTTGATATTTTTATATGTTTATAACTTGTTAAATGGATAATTATAACAAGCAGTATATCATACATTATGTGATTTCACAATAAATAAATAAATACTAAAAAAATAAACAGTATATATTTAATATTTACTTTTTTATTTAAACTGTTTATATCTTACTACACAATTTACATTTCTTAAAATTATTAAATATAAATAATTAAAATACATTAGTTGCATTTTTGGTAAAAAAGTTATCTCAATTTTATGTCGTTTTGCTTTTCTTATACAAAGTTTCTAAAATAAACTCAATTTTGTAACCAAGTAGTATCATCAATGTTAGGAACTACATAATAAATACATAAAAGTTCTTCAGCTGTATTCATTTTCCTTCACAAAAATATTTTAGAAAAATTACAAATATCGAAAACTGTAAAAACTTAGAATAATTCTTCTAAACATATTTCACTTGAGACATTTCTGAAAAGCGTAAGCATTTCTGAATTGTCAAGTTCTTTCTATCTTTATTATCATTCTTTGAGCGGGAGCAATATTTTTTCACATAGGTATCCGAAAATTCTAACTTTCTTTATCTAGATCTATCAAGATAAATCACGTCTTATTCAATTTTATTTATGAAAAAAATTATTTGTTTCAATGTGGGAGTAAGCAATTTTAAGTAAACTAGTTGGAAGATATTTATTTAGGAGGAAATGAAGTTAAAATTCATAAAATAAACTATTATGCAACAAGAAAAGCAAATGTTTTTCAAAACAAAATTAAAAAAAATCAATATAAGCCCAAATTATGCTTTTTTTGAAATACTGGGTTGTATAAGAATATACATGTCCAATTATATGCACGCCACTTTGTATTTTTAATATAACTAAAGTTTAAATGATTTTGAAACAGTTAATAGTTTTCCTAACATTTACCTCAATGCATTGTTATTGTATAAATATATATTAAGATAAAATTTATGAGAAGTAAATCCTGAATATACTATAGGTATAATATTGATGTTATTTTTTTATATATTTCATTATATTTACTTGACTACATTAACGATGTTTATGAAAACCACATATTAATAGAAAATATATTTCATTCTATAACCGGAATCACAATACAATATATGTTTCAAATGGTAATTGAATGATGAATATCTAATTTTAATGAAATGTTTAAATATGTTACCCCAGTAAAAATTCTTATTTAATGTAAGCCTCATAGCAAAGGGTTTTTTTGTTATTAGCAGTCTTATTACACCCAAGATTGCAAAATATTGGTTTATATAACGTTTTATCACTGAGACCTAACATATATTTTAAATACGGCAAAGAATTTTGGATTGACTGATAAAATAATCTTTTAAAAAAATTTTAAGCTAAAGTATTCTTAGTAAAGAATATATAAAAAGTTATAATTTCTGAAAAATTAAGAAATATTATAATTCAATTTTAAAGTTTAACTAATTACATGTATTATATAATTAAAAATGTAACTTTTTTTAATTATGAAGACAAGCATTTTAGGCAGACTTTATACATAGCTTATATTTATACTGACTTAAAGCTGCTGTTTCAATTGAAAGCATAATTTTAAATAATTATGATAATCAATCAACTAAATAATATTCAGAATGTAAATAAATAAAATGTATTAACTTTTTAATTATTTCTCTTCGTTACGTAATGTCAATTTTATACTATAAGACTAGAGAAATTCGTATTTTCTTTCAAAATCTTAGTATCTTGCTTTAAACATAATTATAATTATTATTAAATTAAGAACAAAATATTCGTATATAAAATTTGAACAAAATTAATTTTCTCAAAATTTTTTTTAAAAATAAGGTGCTTTTAATTTGTAAATATTGCTATATTTTATGAAATAATTTTCTTAATCACTAGAGCAACCATAATTTAGCAAAATAAAATCATTATGTAATCATGTAACGCTTATAACTTAAATGTTAATAAAAAAGTAAAGCATAAAATGGGAATTATTCATAAAATATATTTCTGAAATAACATAAAAGATCCAATATTTTTAGCCTAATGTATTAAAAAATGGATTTTTAAAATTTTAATAAAATCGCATGTAATTAAAATCTAATATTTTCTTGTATTTAAACTAAGCGAATATTTTTCTATTCGTAGAATTTGATATAGCTACAGAAAGTTCCTCCTGCAAAACAATATGTAGCATAAAATAATGTAAAAGTTTAAGCAAAAGAGAGAAGATTGCAAAAAGGGAATATTTTTGTAAAATATAATATCTCTTAAATATCAACGTATATTATAATATTTCTGAATTTTTTTAAGTAGAATGTTTGTTATCATTGTTAGCAAAAGAATAATATTCTGGAAAAGTTTGTAGACATAAAAAATCATGATTCAATTATTTAATTTTTGCACAAATATGAAATTTTAACTTTATAATTGAAAATACTATGAATACAATTTCCAAATTTGTTTTAAAAATGTTATAATAATTCAGTTGCAAAAATTCAATATTTTTTCTCTTATAAATGTACACATAATAGTTAAGAACAATTTTGTGATTTATTACAAAAAAGTATTTAAAGCTAGTATATTTATTAAATGCGATTATTTGAAGATATTTAATTGTGAATTTGTTGTACAAGTTCGTATAAGTTTGACTTATAAATTTTATGTTCTGAAGTATATGATCGATTAATTTTCCTCTATTTGTCAGTTCATTGTTTTTTTTTTTAAATTATCTTCTAAATGTAAGCATGTAAAAGACAATATTTGGCTATTGTGTGCGAATTACGTACAACGGATGTTACATAACAGTTATATCGATTTCATTGCAAAAATGTAACAAAACTGAAAATAAATTACCTATATCATTCATGTTATAAATGTATCCCATTAGAATACCATAAATATTTGAGCATATAATTTGATACTTTTAATATGTAATTATATAAAATTAATAAATAAATATTTGAGCAATTAATATTCATTAATATAAAATTAGTTTTATTTTATAATAATTCCTCTATAAATATAATATATAAATTTGTAGAATCGCGGAAGCATTTTCAGAGAAAATATTAATGAAAAACAAGCCACCTATCATCATAACTATATAGTGTTAACATGCTTTCGTGTAATCTTTATTTTATTAAAATTAAAAAATTGCAGCTGCCTTGATTTTTTGCAGCAAAAAACAAATTTAAAGTAAACATTTTCAATTTCTTAAAAAATAGGTGCCTTTCAAATTTGAAATAGATGAAAATGTGTACTAGGAATATCACCTATAAATTTAATAAACAAATATTAGGACAAGTACGTTTTGAATGAATTTTCTTATGTTCTGATGACTATCAGAATGTAAATGTATAAAATATAATAAATATCTTAGAAAATATCAATGCTGTGTTTTCTTTAAAGTTAATCAGTGTAAAATATTGTGTTATGATATTTAAATATCTGTGTTAAGTGTATAAGTGAAGTAAGATTTCAAAATAGGAAAAAAAATATTATTTAACTTTACATTTTAATTCAGTTAATTTTTCAGCTTTCTTTTGATACATACATCTCTCTGAAATATTTGTTACATTAAATAAAATACATTCACTCGGGCAACCGGAATAGTCCAAATATTGAAAATGAAATGTTATTGGAAAATATTTTCATAGTACATTTTGAATAACTATGTAAATGTAAGAATAGTCCATTTTTCATACAAATTTGAATATTTCATATACAAATATCTCATACAATTTCATATAAATACTATACAATTATAACTCTGAGAGAATAAAAAAAATTATGTTTAATATATTCACAACTAGGAGCGCCAATAAAATATTATTGTATATTTTCGTATTTTAACTGTATATTTTTTTTCCAAGACGAATTAATGAGGACTTTAAGGAATGACAGGTAATTCATTTTATGCTTCTATTTGAGGGATTATTTTGAAAACAATTATAGGAATGACTTTTATATTAAATTTTAATAATTATATGTGTTAATATTGTCAATGTTGATGAAGGAGGCTTATACTCCTTCAAATATTCTCAATCTCTTCCGCAGTTTCTTGAACAACAGAACGGCTGTTCTCACTCTTGGCATTAAGTCGAAAGTAGTTAACAGCCAAAAAGTATGTCCACATGGCTCTGTTTCTGGCCCATTTCTTTGAAATCTTATTATGAATGATTTACTGAAAAAATTGAATGCATTTAAGTGCTGGAAAATTGCTTTCGCAGATGACTTACTCGTAATTGTTCAGAACAAAAACTTTCCCGATTTATCCAGTACTGCTCAAGATATTCTTGATTTTATTCATGATTGGGCTCAACATTGCAAGCTGGAATTCAATCATACGAAGTGCAAAGTAATGATAATTTACAAAAAGGCTAACATTCATGCCACTATCAGTCTTGCTATGGGTAGCAATTTTCTGGAAGTTGTAGGTAAAATTAAATATCTTGGTGTTGTGTTGTCGATAGTAAACTTCACTGGAAGGAACATTTGAAATACATTTTAGCTAAGGTTCACATTCTTAAAAATGCATTATATAGAATTTCCAATAACAATTACGGTATTAAATTTGAAGTTTCAAAATTGATTTATAAACAAGGCATTGTGTTCTCGTTATTCTTTATGCATCGCGAATTCGGGGAAACAGTTTGAGGAAAAAATAAACCGAAAACTTATCAGGAAAAAACAAAAAAGCTGCTCTTGAGGATTGTTAGAATATATAGAACAATCAGATATGATGCTCTTTTCATTCTCTCTGGTCTTCCACCTCTTGATGTTGTGATACTTCATCAAAATGAGGCTTATCGTTATGCTCAAAAATCTTATTCTAACCATCTTGATGGTGATTTGAACTTTTCTTCCCTACCTCATCCATCTACAAGATCTCCTGTTCCTCTTGCTGCATTTGATAACGTTAGGGAAGAAGACTATGATATTATTTACTTTACTGATGGGAGTAAACTTAACGAAAAAGCAGGTCTTGCATACATATGCTTTCAGAATGGTTTTGAAATGAGTCATCAGGTATACCACATTAGTGATTACAGTTCTATTTTCCAAGCGAAGTTACTCTGCATTAATCTTGCTGTTAAAGATGCCATAAGCAAGCCTTTTCAAAATTTTTTAATTTGCAGTGACTCGATGTCCCTACTGGCACTACAAGATGTAACTAGTTTTGTAAAACTTATTGTAGAATTCCAGACTTCAATTAATATGAGTGATATCAAAAAATATTTCCTTCACTTTTTCCCATGTCAAGGGTCATAGTGTTGTGTATGGAAATGAAAGAGCAGATTTCCTGGCCAAATCTTCTCTTTCACTTTCAAGTAAACTCGATACCAGCTTTTTGATACCAAAGTCTTTTTTCAAAACCACTACCAAAATGAAGATTATCACAGAATGGTACTCAGGATCTCGTTTCTTCTTCAAATTGTAAGTTGAAAAAATCTTTTTCCCTTCAGCTCCCTGCAGAATTAAGAACTACTGGTTTTACTCTGACTTTAAAACTGCGCAATTCCTCACTAGACATGGGAAATTCAATAGCTACCTACACCGTTTCCACATTAAAAACAGTGAGGTGTGCAAGTTCAACTCTGGGAGTGACAACCCTTCTCACATTCTTCTTGAATGCCCATCTGTTTCAGAAGAAAGGAACGAGCTTTGTAAAAACTTAAATAACAGGTGGCCCTCTATTATGGTGGACCTAGTTAAGAAAGAGAATTTTGAATTTTTTTTTATAAAATTTATCCATATTGTTGTCTAACTCGTTTTTCATTTTTGTATCTCTATTTTTTCTCTCTGCCTTCTTTTATTATTATTTTTTTCATCTCATGATCTATTTGGATTTGTTATGTAGTACATTTGTTATACCTTCGGGCCCTGTGTGGTATTCCTTAGTCACAGGAGATATTTTTGTTTCTCCCCCCCAAAAAAAAATTGTCAGTCAGATAAAAAAAAATAGCTTCCATATTGGGCATATTCCATCACGATTACTGATCATACATTCAATCAATATTAAAAGAAGAAATACCACACATAAAGAAATAAATATATTAAATTTCATCTATACCAGAAGGAAGTAATATATATTAATTTCTCCAATACCGAATGCAATATTTAACGTTTGGAATTTTCAATACAGTATATGCATTAAAATTTATACAGAATGTAATATTTAATGTTTTCTTTTAAAAATATTTCTAGTTTAAACTTCTAGTATATAATTTTAGTTTAAGAGATTAATTAATTAGATGCAAAAGCTATATTATAAATAGAAACTTCTACTTGTGATGGGAAATTACTTATTATTAATTTTTCTCAAATTGTTTAAAATGTTATATTTTATGGTTTTAAGAATTATTTAAATTGACACACCCATTTTGTTTTATTTAAAAATTACAGTTAGATAGAATTATTTACAATTGAATAGAATTTTAGTAAATGCTTAAGTATATCTAAGTTTAGCAAAAATATTTTAAAGAAAATGTATTAAATGTTTCATAAAGGAAAATTTATTGTAAATATACTTATAGAATTTATTTTAAAGTATGTTTACATTTTTACTTTAATATAAGTATACACTATTTTATGAAAGTTAAAAATCTAGTTATGATAGTTAACTCAGAAAACTTTCACGTTTCAATCTTGTTAAGTTACCTAGTTTAGAAGTTACATCATGGGATTTTGTAAAGAGTATTATTTCTTTATGGATCAAGAAAAAATTTATATAATACTTTTTCTATTCTTCATTACATTTGTGTAATTATTTTTACACATTTGCTTTTGCAGGAAAAAATCTCAAAACAAAAATTTAGAAATTGTCCTGAAAATAAATTAAGCAAAATAACTAAATAATTTAATGTTTTACTTCTATCTTTCCCAAATTTATTTTAAAATCTTAATTCTACCAATAGAACACCAAAATGCATATGGGTTTTCTCTAATTAAATTGCATGGAATACTTTATAATAAATATTTTTCATGGAATATTTTAATATTTGTTAGAAAATAATAGATAGAATATCTGGATCAAACTAATTATATTGATATTCTGATAACTTATTAATTATTAAAACATTCAGATCTTGTCCCCTTTGTTAATTAACTTCTACAAAAAGATACTAAAATCACTTTTTATTCCTTAATTAATACTCATTGTTTTCTAAGTCACAAACAAATGAAAAGAAATTTCTGTAACTTTGTTTGTAAATTACTGACTCTTTTTTACTCATTTCTCAGCACAGCCAAAAATTATTTAGGATGGAAGATATTGAATTCTGTGTAGCATTTATTCTTAAGAAAATTAAAGAAAAAGAATATTGTATTCAAATAATTCAAAACTCCTACTTAGTTTATTATAAAAATAAGTACTTTTTCCATGTTTAATAACAATTTTTAAGGCCTAATAATTTTTATTTAGAAATTTAAAATTATCACATAGTTTATGTTATGAAATTTCAAAAAGAAATATGGGATGAATTTTTCATTCTCTTAGACAATTCAGTTCATATATGATATTTATGCATATGTATGCAAGAATTCGCCACCCAACTTGTCTAGTGGTCAGCGTGCCTGACTGCGGATAGGGAGGTCCTGGGTTTGAATCCCGGTTCTGGAATGGAAGTGCTTTCTCTCTCTAACTATCCTGTCTTCGTTCTTTCCTTGTATAAAAGGGTTGTGAATGGTTGCCTACCCTATAAACGGGTATCTATAGCATATGTGTACTAAGGAAATCGGACTCTACACCAAAATATGGTTCAGTTAGAAAAGTGAAGCAGCGCACCCCATGATGCCAGCCTAGCTGACACACGACAAAAACATTATGCAAGAATTCAAAATTCTGGATTTCTAAACAGAATATTGATGCATTTAACATTATTATTTTTCAATTAAAATTCTCATAAAAGCATTACTTTAAATTATTCTTATTTAGATTCCAAAATTGTGTAGATTCATTAATTTGATGTTTCAGCAATAACATCACAGTATTTTTTTCAAAAATTGTCCCACATATATGAATTATTTGAAAAATGTTTCTCTTGGAATGTTTCAAGAAATCAATGAACGTACAGAAAAGTGAAAGAGAAAACGAGAGAGTAACTTTGTGTGAACTTTTCTATCTTTCTGAAGATCATCTAAAACAGTATTATTTAACTGTATGCATGTCATAAATATTTTGTCAATTTAGAAATATTTGGCTTTATTAGCTTACGGCTTAAAATTCATTTTAAGTGAATTGCGCATTGTCAGGCTTTTTATATAACACATTAATTTATAGTGTGTTAAATGAAACTTATATTTGCTCTATATTTAAATAAAAAGTTAACATTTTAATAAGATAAATATGTACTGGGTTTTTCTTTGTGTGTATAACAACATCTATAAAAAAGAACCAGGACAAAAAAAGACCTGAATTTCAATATAAATTATTTAAAAACCAATAAATATGTATTTTTGTATTAAGAGTTCATAAAAGAAACTGGTAATTATATCATTTTTAAATTTGTGTAATTTCATCTAATAAACATTAGGACTGTGTATCAATTGATTTCGCAAAATAAGCAGTTGACAATCATCATTGTTTTTTGATGATTTTATAAATTATTTTGATGTAATATTTCTGAGATTTCAATCGTAAGCCCTAAGTGTGTTGTTCTTAACACGTCATCGCCAGAAAAAAAGATTTCCAGGAATATGCGCAGTCATAAGATGAGATTTCATTTACGATATAAAAATTAGTTCTCCATTAGTATTCGGCAATGATGAAAAACTATAGATTTGCTTTGAAGCTAACCATAAAGCATAGATTTTTGTATGTTTTGTGGAATTAAACTTATTTTTATAAATATACATCATAAGGGGAAAAAAAGAGATAAGTGTCATCTTAAGCATTAAAATATACGAAAATGTTAAACATATAAAATCAAGAAAAATTTTTTTAATTAATTAAAATTAAAATTTAGTGAATGGTCATATAATATATTATGCCGCAACAAGCTATGTATTTTTTTTAAAAAAACTGAATCATTACATTTTCTTGAAACTGATTTGAAAGACTGCAATATAATAATTGTGGAGAAGTATTTTTCTTAAAATATTTAATTTTACACTTTTATGTAAAATTCAGCTGATCGAGAATCGAATATGCTCCATAAAACATATTTTCCTAGCTAAAACTGCAACTCTGATATTAAATATCGATATTGGCGGTTAAAATGAATGCTGAGTGGAACCTACAGCAACGATCAACAAAGTTGTATTGTTGGGAAACAAAATCTATGGATTATGTTCTCATCTATATTTGAAAATAAAGGAAACCAAAGAAAAACAGAGGTGTGCAATTTTTTTTTAATTGCCAAGGGTGTTGGGATACCTGAAACTCATCACGTATGCCTGCAGTAAATGACAAACATTTAAAGAATATCAGAAACATGCAGTCAAACGCTTTGAAATACTATCAGGAGAAATCGTTCCATCGCATGATAACGTCTACACCCACGCTGTCAATCTGAGGAAGGTTCAATGGGACAAATCTGAACAAACTGCTCTTTGTGATTTCCACATTTTTGGTGACATAAAGAAAGTTAAACACGGATTTTGATTTCATTTGAATACAAAAATGGCACTTACATTTTGGTATGTAGCAATAAAATTGGACAATTACTGTTAAAAAATAAAACTAACTATTTTGTCTGTATATGAAAGGCATTAAATTTTCTAATGTCTGCCACTTATAAATAATATTTTATTTCTTTCAAATTCACATGTTACTGAATGAGAACAAATGTATCAATAAAATTTAAAATAAATTACAAAATATAGATAAAACCATACAGTTAGACGGTTTTAAGACATTCGTGTTAAGGATTGCTTCAAAATATGATTAGATTTTAAGATTAATATACATCTCTATATAGTATTTATATAGTATTTATAATATAACTATTTAGTTATATTAAATTAATTTATAGTTATTTACTATAACGTTTGATTACAATATATTTGTATTGCAGAGCTCTTATACATATATATTTATATAAATATATAATATATATAAAGTTTATTCATTTGGTATATATTTATTTGTATAAAAAACAAATAAATAAAATTGTAGCTTGTTTGAGAAAATCTGTAGTTAGTTAGTCCCATTGTTGTCTATAACCTCTGCCATGCATGTCGAAGTAGAATGAAAGAGGCTTTGGATGTATCGGTAAGGCATAGTAGTTCACACTGCTTCAAAAACTTGCCAAAACTGTTCTGGTGTTGCAACGGATGATATGTCCCTTGTTTATAATTATGTAAGTATGTATCCCAAGTGGTGATAACTCGGGAACACAAGCAACTCAAAGAAACAATTCTGGACAATCTACTCAATAGCAAACAAAATCGAATGATAAGAACGGCACTAAATAATGCGTCATAGAATGAATATGGTGTGCTTTGGTTGGATAAGTTTCTGAGCATCGATCATGAGCAGTGGCGCATTGAGATGGGTGCGACTGATCCAGTTAGTTTACTGTCCAACTCTGAATCGAGTGATTACAGATCTGATTCAGTGTCACATGGTTTCCTTCAATGCGATGACAGTTTTCTTTGAAAGAAACCAAAACTTATATAAGTTACCAATCTCCCTCGAAAGATGCTCGATTCTTCAACGAGATATAATTAAGCATGACAAAAATAAAAATCTTCATGTTAACAGGAATAAATAAATTTAAGTAGGGATGACTGAAATGTTTACAAAATTTACGAACAGGAATTTATTATAGTTAATATAATTTAGAATTTTAAAGGAATGAAATGCAAGTAGTTCTTTACATTTCTTGAAATTTGGATGTGTATTAAGTACTAATAATTTTGGAAATTGAAAAACTGGTGATTAGTTTGTTTGTTTGTTACTTGAATTGAAGAATTTAGTTAATCTTCAAGATCTGTGTTGACTCTGATTCTGAGTAATAAGTTTCCTGTTTGTGGACAACCAGTTTTTTACACATTTGGAGTCTTTTTTTCATGGAGGAAAGTAATTAGTTGTATTAATTTTTGTGTTGTAAACTTGTGCAGAATTTTAGGAACTCGTAGTTGGTTTGACTAGAGGGATTTTTGATATGTAGATCTTTGTGTGTGGTTTGAGGGCATTCTGTGATATAATGCAGTAGTGTATCAATTTGACCACAGATGCAAGATGGAGGTCTGGATTCGTTAATTCTGTGGAAGTAGGTGGGGCAGGGCGCATGCTTTATTAAGATACAATTTAAATAGGCATTGGGATATAGCACATCTGATGAAACATTTGGTATTAGTCTTCTCTTATGGTGACCATTTGGCGAGTTATTCCATAGAGATTATCAGCTTTGCTCTATATTTTTAATTTTTGATTTTAGACTCGCTCTGGACCACTATAAGGGTGTCAACGGAAGAGTTTGATGGGTTGCTGCTTGTTTTGCCTCTTGATCAGCTGCCTCATTCCCCGTGATTCCAGTGTGTGCTCTTAACCAACTTAATTGGATGTTCATATTCTGGTTGTGAAAAAGTAAAATTTGAACGGATCTTATTATTGGTGATTTGTGTAATGGATTATTTAACTCCAGTAGGGAAATTTAGAACAACAAGTAATTTTCATGTTTTGAAACGTTTTACAGATTGAAAGACTATATTGCTGCTAATACTACTTTATTGCTGGTAAAATAATGAACGGAATTTTTCTTATCACCATTTACACTTAGACATTCAATGGCGAACTTCTTATTTTCTACCACTCGAAGAATGCGATTTGAAGGCAGGCAGAAAATTCTCCAACAGATCGATGCTGTCTGTATACGATTTGACGTAGATGAAACGTTATATTACCTCAAGGATATTTTAATTAAATGATAGTATATTAAAGTGGAATAGTCATTATCTTAATTGGAAGGAAAGAAACAACCACTTTATAATAATAACAACAACAAAACGGAAAATATTAAAGTAATAATCTTTCAGAGTTCTGAAACTCTCTACGGTTGCTTAACAATATCTGGCATTAAATTCTAATTCTCATTTGGAATGCATGCTAATTCATATAATTGAAATAATTATTAATTTACCTAAGCAACTGTTCATTATCAATTGAAATTTACTTACAAATATTTCTAAAATAAGTTATATGATTATTTTTATAATGATTAGTTTATAATTACCAAAAGAATAATTAATAAGTAAAAAACAATTGACATCTTTCATTTGAATTTGATAAATATCAGTTCTTTTACCTTTCACAATCTGCTTAAATTATAGCAACAAACTATGGTGGGATGGTCCACTATATTAAAATATAAATTTTGCAATCAATATAATTATCTAGTTGTTACTGGTTTTCAATATTTCTTTCAGAGGCTTCAAGTTTAGAATCGCTTCACTATAATTATACTCGGTTATCTGCCTGTAACAAGCAAATATGTAAACTTTCTATTACATTGCCATTAATGTAAGATGTAATTTATATTTAAATGTATGATCATGGCTTTTAATCTTTTCGATTAATTCATTAATGAAGATAAACCATCTACAAGTATGTGAAATCCCGTAGTTGGTAAATCCCCTCAAACATCATTAATTTAAAAAAAGCTGTCTAACTTTAGAATTTTAACAGAAGCAGAGTGTTTTAAGCAACAGTTTAAAGACTCTAGTAATTCCTACAGTTTCTTTCTTCCTAAATTTAAAAGAAAAATAAGTTGATAAACTACATAGCTGGAAAATATACACTACAAAAATATGTCAACCACATTTAGAGAACAACATATCATCTAGCATTTGCCCTGGTTTCCATAATTTTAACTTGAAAATATTCGTATTTGTATTATATCTTCTAATCTGGCAACATGAAATATTTTTCCACATGTTTCTTCGATACTATACTGCTGAAAAACCTTAAAACTGAATGGTGCGTGTGTCAAGTTTTTTTCCAGTTTTGACATCATATATTTTAGGTTGAAGTTGTATATCTTTCTTTCAGATATAGGTATCTTGAAATTTTCTAACTTTCGCTTGCTAGATCTGTCAAGATAGATCATGTTATTCTTTTTATTCGTATCAAATCTGTTTCTTTCAACAAACTACAAAAAAGAAGATAAAAATATATAAGTTATTTTTTATTTTTAGAGTAATGTTTTACAGTTTATTTTGTATATAAATTATATAATATTATGCAATTTAATATTGCACACATACATAATAACATTTATATACATTTTCACACATTTATTATATTTTTTTCCATTTATCCATCCATCCATCCATACATACACACATACGCATGTATATATATATAACACACATGTATATATATATATATATATATATATATATATATATATATATATATATATATATATATATATATATATATATATATATATATATATATATATATATATATATATATATATATATATATATATATATATATATATATATATATATATATAATTTTAATTTATGTCATTTATAAGTAATGTATTTATATATTTTTCAAACTTTTTAAATGAATAGATAATGTTTTTCATTTAAAAGTAACTGTTTTATTATTTGAGAAAAGTAAATATGAATAAACAATTTAAATATAAAACGTCATTGTAAAAATATATTTTTGAACAGTTTCATTTTTGATTATATAGGTGAAAACTTGCTCTTTCATAATTTTTTACAGTCAATTAAATTATATTCATTTTGCACTGTGAAGCATTTTATGTAAATTTGGATTAAGAACACATTATGCGTTTTTTCAAAACATCTATGCCACTAAAGTATATTTAGTATTTCTTAAAAATAAATAATTTATAACATGTATTTTTATTAATAAATTTTATAAGATATTACTTTGTTAAATTATTAAAAAATATATTTATCTTTTTTCTAGAAAAACATTACGTTTTATGAAATATTCAAGGTTTTATAAAGGAAATAAAAACACTATTATTCAGTGAAATTTATAATTATTTATTTGACAAACATTAATAATTAGTCAAATGAATCTAATCTCTAATATTTTGTTTCAGTAAATAAAGTAATCGACTTTTTAATTCCTGTAACTTTTTCACCTGGTAAAATTTTCTGTTTATTGATTAAAACACTTAAAATCATATTTTTGATAGTCGCATGTAAATATTTTTCCAGAACATATTTTGAAAATGTTTCAGACAAATCATTACAAATTTCAATTTGGTATTACATTAAAAATGCTCTTACAAAAACATAATAAGATACTTAAAAGATTGTTACAAAATAAATCAGCATAAGCTTTCTAAGTATGAACTATTTAAATTAAATAGTGGATTATTTATCACTCTTTCTATAATAAAAAATTCAATAATATAGCCTAATCCTTAACATTTAAAATAGATTTTTTCTTTTTTCAAAATCACATTGTTAAAATATATCTAAAAGTATGTACGCTTATTTTAAAATTTAATAAACATAATCTATATTTGAAGTTTTAGATGGAATTTTTGTGATAAATGTTCGTGGTGATTATTTAAAATATCCATTATTATATTTATCCAATGTACCAATTTCTCCTTCTGCTCATAAATTTATCACTCTTTGTGTTGTTTAATTTATCTCATTTTCTACTTAAAATGTGCATTATGTTTATTATTATTACGATTTAAAAATGATAAAAATGTTAAAATACAATGAAACAATGAATAAATTAAAGTGAAATTACGAAAATTAATTTTAATGGTGCAAAAAAAGCTTAAACAACAATAACTGATTTGCAAACAAAAACAGAATACAATGTGAATACAAGAGATTATAACTTATAAAAATTGAATACTAACCATTTTATTATAATTTAGACGTAAGTGATTGATCTTTTAAAATTTGAATTTTAATACAATAATTAATATTGCATTAATTTCATTTGTAAATGGAATTTTATTTCTCAAAATTGAAGTCTCGTTAATTCATCAAAATGAACATTATTTATTTCATGTATAATAATAATTTAAGCTGATACTCTCACATTACACAATAACAAAAATTATATTGTATCATCAATAATGTTATCATTAATGCCATGTTTTTATTTTGAGATATGAATACCATGGGGAAAATTGTATGCTTTAAACATTAACTTTTTTAATGCAGTCTTGTAAATTATTTATCTGAAGTAATAGCTTCTTTAATTTTGTGTTTTCCTAGTATAAAGGAGTACATTTCATGATCATTACAAGTAAGAAAAAACCTCTCCATCATATTGCTTACAAACCAAACACTTTTGATTTCCATTGCTCCAGTAAACTGTGAATGGTACAACAAACCTCTAAAGATATAATCTAAAAAGACTATGACTAAAGAGAAAAATCTAAGACTATTACTCATTAGCAAAGCCTATGCCATTCACTGTTAAATATATAACTTATTGGAACAAGAAACGTAAGCGGTTTACCATTTGTTTTACTCGGATGAATTAGTAGAATTTGTTTATCTTGCAACAAAGTTCGGGTTTTGTTGCGTGAATTTAGTGAGCAGTATTGAGAAGAATTTATATTTATTCTAAGTCATTCCGATAAAAGACGGCAATTCGAAAGATAAGTCATCATCCGAGTGAAGTGATTGCCATTTTACAGTCATAGATAAAACAGTACAGATAAAATGTCAGTCAAAATAATTGCATTAATAATTGAATTTTTTAGGTTTTTAGAAAGAATTTTTGAAATGATTTTTTCAAAATAGGATAATTAGTAATAATCAGTTCACATCATATTTGATGTTTAAATTTCCTTGAAATTTATAAATTTGGAATGATTCGCAATGAAATTTTCATCTCATTTATATAAAATTTTAATAATTTATCTATAAATAATGAAATAATTTGTAAATAAAATAATAAGATTAAAATTTTCCGTTTAAATTTTTTTAAAAATACTAGTTCAGTTGAAAACGTTTTTACTTAATATTAAATTTTTTTATGGGAAATAATTACAAAACTAACAATGATTTTATTAATCTTAATTTGGTGTCATTTTTTTATCTTTAGAAAATTCTAAAAGTTCATGGAAATCGTTCAATTACAATTATATTTCTGATATCTGTCTTACATCTTGTGTGGATTACTTTTTCAAAAAATACTTTATCACGATATACGAATAATTTGCATACCGAAAGTTTTAAATTTCTTATATAAGTACATGGCATAATTATTATAAAATATTAAAAATATTTATTTTATAGACTTAAAATTATTTTGTGTTAAAATTTAGTTATTTTATACCATATAACTGAAATTATTGAAAAATATGTATTAAAGTTTTTAATACTTTATAAACTATTATTTACATTAGGTTAGCTGAAAGATTTCATTGTATTACTAATTGATATATAACAATAATAAAATTGAAATTACTATGAGACGTCAGTTAAAGTATGTCCATTTTAATTAATAAATAATATTGTTTAATGGGGTATATAATTGACTTAATTCTAGTAAGGGGTTTGCCATTTTAATTTGATAATTATGAATCCGACATCAAGAATACATCATACATCTTTACAAAGGTTATATTTATTGATTACTATGGCGAATAATTTAAATTACATAAATAATTAATAATATTAAGGAAACATGGAACGTAAGTTTAGCTTAGATAATGTTATGCATAATAAATAGTCATGATTTAAAATTGTTGCCTTTATTATATTATATAAATTAGATATATACTTATATAAATGAGAATAAATTTTCGAGGCAACGTAAGTTTGAGATGATAAGAGTAAACTGATTTTTATGTTAATAAGCAATTCCAAGGGTCATATAAGACAATTATTTGACCAGAAATAATTATCAATTTGATAACAACAGTTTCTAAACCTACTATTTAATTCATTGTCAAATAGAAAGTGAAGCATCGAAAGACACATCCTTATGTCGTATTTATTTAGTTTTTGAAAATATTAATTTGATGAACTTTTGTGAGATCCAGTGGTTATATTACTTGTAGTAATAGCTATAATACTTTTCAAAGTCAGTGAGTATATTTTTATACTTAATAAAGAATAATAACAATTAAGAATTAATTACTATTAATCTTATTCTTAAAATAGTTAAGAAGTAAAAACTATTTTAAGAATTTCTTCAAGGGGATGTAAAAATTCATAGTTTTAATCAAATTTCAAAAAGAATCTACAGTTTTTTTTTTTTTTACAGCGAAACTTCTATAATGTGTACAACTTCTGTAATCAACTTCTGTATTTACATTATACAATGGAAATAATTTTTCTTTCCATTTAGAAATAAGTTTAAAATAGGAAAATCCATAAAATATAAAGGGACAAATTGAATATTTCTTTAAACCTATCATTCAATGTCATTTAGCTGTTGTTACTTACATTTTTACAATGTTTTCACATTTAAAGTGCTCATAAATTCTTTTTCCATTTCATTTTTCTGTTAAAAGTCAAGAAACACATACTAAATAGTATTAAATAAAATATGACCTTTTTTATGTGATTATAAGTATTTACATAGATCAGAAAAGCGTTAAAAATAACTTATTTTTTATTAAATTTGACATATAATTTTAACTTAGCAATATACATGAAACAAAACAGAGAAATTTTGTTAACAAACAAAATTATTAACAAACTATAAAAATTTACTAAAAGTATTAAAGGATTTTTTTATGTTCTAGTTTATTATTTCAATCTCCACTGCTCCTAATTAAACAAGTGAAACTATGTAAATATTAAATAGTATTTTCTATCAATAACGCGACAACGTCTAATTGAAAATGCATTTGTTTTCTACAAAATTACATGCGCCAATTCATTATAAAATTGGATATTTTAATTGGATACAACACAAATAAATGCAAGCAAATGAAATTATTTGATACCAATAATAAATAATGTACTCATTGGATTCCATATGTAAATAAAGTGGGGGATATAGGGTCTATAATATATATATATATATATATATATATATATATATATATATATATATATATATATATATATATATATATATATATATATATATATATATATATATATATATGTATATATATATATATATATATATATATATATATATATATATATATATATATATATATATATATATATATATATATATATATATATATATATATATATATATATATATATATATATATATATATATATATATATATATATATATATATATTTATATATTAGTTTTATAATAGCCAGACGTATATAATGTTTAAATATTGTTAGTAATAAAAATGAACATGATTCAATTATTTTTAGAACTATTCCCTTTTATTTTAAAAGAAATGTCAGAAAAATAATTTTGCTTTTGTGATTTTTTTTAAAAGCTATAAGTAAAATATCTTTGAAGTGAATAAAATTTTAATAAAAAAGCCATTGAATAGTCGTTTAATATTATAATTGAATGAAATTGCTATTAAAAATGATAAAAAATACTGTTTACAAGTTTTTCATTTATGTATAAATGCGTTTTAATTCTTGGTATGAAAAAATTCGCTATTTGCTTTAGAAATAGATAATCAAAATCTCTCGGTAATATAAATGCAACATCTGTTTTTTTGTGATAAAAATCGAAATGAAAACTCATTGAAAATTTAACTACGTAAAATGAAAATAAAATGATTGAGTAATTTGATTTTAGATAATCTAGTTTAATTTAATAAATACGGAGTATTTTAAAGAACTTCCTTAGAGTTTTTATATAAATGAGTACATTTTGTGTTATTCTTCCCTTTTAAATTAATGATACAATGACGGCATATTTTTAGCAAAGTGCTTAAAGAAGTTAACTTAATTGCATCTGATATTATAAATTCTTGGTAATATTCAATATATAAACTTTGATAATATCTTTGATATTGTTTAATATGTGTGTTTAAAAAAATTAAAAAACGCTTAGTAAATTTTAAAAAGATAATTCTTGTAAATAGTGTGTTCCTATTTTTTATAAGGTAATTTAACATTAAATACAGTAACCGAAATAGAGAAAAAAATTGTATGTAAGATGCTCAAATTTAGCATTTTTTATGTTCTTAGATAAAAATAGATAAATGATGAAAAATCTTATTTGCTATCTATTTATAGCTTAGAATAAATTCCGACTTATCAGTTTAGGAGAACTGAAACAGATTGAGTCTGCTATTTATCCAGTAGCAATTTCTTTTAACTTTTTAGACTTTGCGTGGGTTGTGAATGAGCTCATGTTGTGAATAAACAAATGAAGCATAATATATACAGCTGCAAATTTTCTAATACGAACCAGTAAGACGTTATTCTTTTTCTGCGCAATCGTTCATTCAATTATATATCCTCAAATCACTTAATAAAAAAGAAGTTATTTTATAGGTATAAAATAATTCAAAGTTCCTTATGTACTAATGCTAAAAATATTTTGGTCTTTTACTATGATGTCTATAACTTTAATTTGCATAACAAAAAGTTTAAGCAATTTAATAATTTAACTCTTTTCTATAACTGTTTACCTTGAATTTTATTCTCTCCATTTTTAATAGAAATACCTTAAAATGTGGTTACGATAAAATTCCTAGAATAAATCCTTTCATATATATATGTGTATACATGAATACATACATACATACATACATACATACATACATACATACATACATATATATATATATATATATATATATATATATATATATATATATATATATATATATATATATATATATATATATATATATATATATATATATATATATATATATATGTATATATATATATATATATATATATATATATATATATATATATATATATATATATATATATATATATATATATATATAATGAAATTTTAAATTTATTATTATAGAAAAGCCGTAATTTATTTCTTTTATTGATCCGAAACTATATCTTGCATTTAAAATACATGGCAACATTTCAGTATTTGGCAGTATGTCATTTAATTCTATTTTATTAGATAAAGGGATTATTTCCTATAATACTGTGATTCAATTTCACAGGTCCGTCGCTATGATCAGATTTTTTTTTCTGAAACAGTTTTCAGTGAAAGCTCAAATTTTCAAGATCAAATAATTAATATTTAAAATGAAATAAAGTTAAAAATTACAACTTTTATGTTTTTACCACTAAATTATATTAAAAAAAATACATTGTAAATTTATTATATTTTTATTCTTTAGAATTGTGTGAGTGTGTGTGTGTGGCTGTTGTCGGGAGTGATATAAATTCATTTACTAAACTCCAACATTTTATTCTTTCTTTTATAAGACTATATGATTTTTAAGGTGCTAAAAAGAACAAATTATATTAATTATTTTCATTAAATAATTAATAAATAATAAGAAATTCTGTGCAAAATACTAAATAATATTTTTTAAATATTTTCAATGCATGTAATGTCACAACTTAATTTAAAGTACGATAAATGAAATTAATTATTTAAAAAGGTAATTGCGTCCGAATAGAGATTTATAACGGATTAAGAATTTTGGGAACATATTTATCATTAAATATCAAATACTTTGAAGCATATTTTATTTACATTTTACTCACATTGAAAAATTTCTAATAAGTTAGAGTTACATTTTAATCTATTCCTTTTTTATCTATATAATTTATATCTATTCAAATTTATTTTATTCTCTGAGAGTAATTAATATCTGAATATATAACATCTATTTGCATTTCTAGTTCTCAATTAAAGAAAAAAATCATCTTAAAATGCATCAACAAATACACATTGTAAATTATTAATTAATAATAAAGAATAAAAAATATGCATCGTTATATGCATTTTAACAATGTTTTTGCAATTGTGTTCAATATAAATGATTAAGACAAATAATCAAAATCATTTATATTGAACACAATTGCAAAAACATTGTTAAAATGTATATACATTAATAACTGGATATTTTTAGATAAAAATTAAAACGCAGCTTGCTTTGAATGTATTGAAAGAAAACATTCATAATGAGGGAATAACCATTTTTAATTATAAAACCTCAATTCTAGATTATTAGGATGTGAAAATAAATTATCCAAATTCAATGGGGAAATGAAGTTATAGACATTCAATGCTACTGAACTTTGGGTGACAAAATATTCGCATAAGTAAATGCAGGGAGGACTTTTATTGCAGTTTATTTTTAAAAGCTTCCCATTTTATGCAATATTTGCCGAGAATTTCGTCGTAAAACTCAACTGCTCCGGCGCAAATGCTTCCACAGCTATAAAACCGTAATCCGGTGAATGTGGGTAGACGTACGCAGGGATTTAAAAACAAGATATAAAAAAATTAGTTCACATTTTGTATTAGCCAATAATAATGACAAAGTACCGGATACAGTTTCAACATTTCGATCATAAAATGCCCTTCGCCTGGATGTTTGTAGATGTAACCATTTTGGTCTTATCACGTACCATAGTGGGGAGCATGTAAAAGAGACAACGTTATAACACGGATTATAAAATTTTATTTTCAGAGTACACTCAACTTCAAAAAAGAATATTGTTTCAGTCATGTAACTTTTACCACTTGCCCTGCTTCTGCTTTGAAAGCTTCAGATATGCTTAATACTAAAGAAGCTATATAAATCTCGTGTGCACATTTCTGGGGAAATATAGCGTTTGACTTTTGAGTGATTTACTAGAGTGAATCTGTTCAATTTCTTCTAAAATCTAAACTATATTCTTCTATACATTTCACTGTTGACTATTTTTTAAAAATCATTTCAATGTACAAAATTTTGAGAAAAATTATTCGATTGAATATTTGAATTAGATTAGAAGGATATATTTATATTATAATTGAGTGTAATATTATTATTTAAAATTTTTCAGAATGGTGAGGAGTCATTAAACTTAGATGCAACACCTAAATAAGAAACGATTTTATAAAATTATAGAAATTTATAAATTCTGGTTTTACTAAGTACATTACATTCCAGTCTGAGTAAGGTTATTAAAAAGAAAAAACAAAAATAAATATTTCAATCACCTAAAATTATAACATACTAAATGCAATTATTTAACTTTTAAACAAACATGTTTTAATGTAGAAAGCATCTGAGAAAACGATTTAATTTTCTTTATATTATATAAAATGATGATATCAACAATATATTTTTAAATTATGGAAACTTTTTGTATTAAAAGTTTCATTTCGCAAAATATATTACGAGATAATAGGCACATCTAGTTATCTCTTTTAATACGTACATCTAGTTATCATAAAATCTGCTGGTCATAATAATTACAAATTAGTTATCACAATTTTCTGTACCTACGGTAAATTTCAAGGATAACTGAAGAGGATAAGCATTGAGATATTTCAGCTGAGTAGCTTCCTCCAATTTTACAAACTTTGATTTTGGTGGGGAATAAAATTTTGCAGAATGATAATATACATACCTATGCAGCCGGATTTGTCCAGTTAGAGTTTGAAAATTTTACCCTAGTCAAGAGGCCAGTCTAATAGCCTTAATCAAATGGAAAAACTATGGTCTATTTTAGAACATTCAATGTGAAATGAATTGCCTTAACTGAAATTCTTCCAGAACATTCACAATATCTCCATGACGAATGAAACAATATTCTTTTAAGCATTATTCAACAATTCTATGAATCACAATTCCTAGGCAAATCCAAGCTGTATTACATGGCAAAGTTCACATTACATCAAAGTGATGAAGAAGTTTTTATAAATCTAAGGTGTTTTCATTACTTTTTTAACCTAGCGTAAGTGCATATGCATGCATATTATGATTTATGAAAAAATATAACACGATAATAATTTCTTCCCAGAATAATAAATTTGTAATATAACACTAAAATTCACTTTTCCAGATGTATTCAGAAAAATTTCTTATGGTTTTAATATTAACGATATATTGTTTTCTGTACCAGTTTGTACACATTATAATCAATGCATTTATTTTGACAGAAATTTTCATTTAAATGCTTATTAGGCATTATATAAAAATTACTTCATGACATTAATTACATTTTGTCAGCAAGCATAATTAAAGTGTAAGTTAATATTTCATAGTAAATGAAATAAAACATGAAAAACAACTGATCTTCCAATATTTGAAAAAAGCTTTTTACTTGTATCTGTTTCCAAAAGACTCGATTTTGAGGAGAACGAACTCACTTTTTCTCAACAATCACAATATTGAAGATTTTCAATAGTTGGCATATATAGCCCACAGTCACTATGTAGAAAAAATAACACCGGTTTCAGTACCTTTTTCGAGGAGTGCAATAGGCATCGTCTTTGACGAAATGGCAGCAGAACTGCTAAATACTCTATTGTGCTTGAAATGTCAAAAAAACGCCGACAAAAACTTTCTCCTACTAACTTCAACTTTGGCAGAGAATGATGATACATAATCGGCAATCTATGAGACGATTTCTTATTTCTGCCTGAAATACAAAATTAGCTTGTTTTGTTGTCGGAAACGAAGACACTGAACACCTGAAGTTTTAAAACTGATAATGAGGTCGGCTAAGTCACACTACACTTTATCTTCCACTGTTAGAAGTCTTAAAATTTGGCCATTACACAATAAAGACATGAATTCGTTTCTCCTTATTTACATTGTCTAAGAGTTGATGGGACTATCCTGATATGGGATATACTAATCTGGTATGGAAAAGGTGCCTTAAGGTTCATCAAAGGCAAACAAACACCCATGAAATGCATAGGTATACTGACAGATCAAATTCATCCGGTAATGGTACATTCCTACTCTGCTGGCGACGGCTACTTCCTGAGCGGCAATGCAACTGAATACCACGCAAGAAATGTGCAAACTTTCGCTATAGATTGGGTAATGATTGCTGGAAGGAGTCCAAATTCTGATTATCATCGAATTACTTAGAATATCATAATTTTAATTATCAATAATAGTTTTTCTTATGATTTATCTTGTAGAAATTAACAACTCTTCATTACTCAAATATTTTATATCCAATATAAATATTCTTTTAATTTTAATTCTGTAAATCATACGAACTTCAAAGTGTCACTATGTTAAATATACTGCGTAAAGTATACGAATTAAAAGGTTATCCATTCATGTTAATATTCATATAACTTTCAATTAAAAATTATTATCAGTTAATATGATACGTTTTCCCTACAAGTTTCAAAATGTACACCTAATAAACACTTAATTACTCACAGATCAATTAATTCGATTTTTTGCTTAATTGCTTGTATATTTATATTTAGTTCCATGCTTTATTATACTATTAACGTTTAATGTATAAATTATTGCAAATAGTGGTTTTCAGAGCTGAGAAATAAGCTTGTGAGAGGTGATGAAATATAAGTTAATAGCTACAAAAGTTTAAAACTATGGGATCAATAAGAATCTAGTTTATCTAGGCATTTCATAGGAATGATCTGGAAACTTCAAGGGCCTAAATCGAAGAAGTATAAATATCAGCCTCAGACAAGTAATCGTCAACTTTGAAAGTTGCAGTATTTCTAATCTGTTGTTGTTACTAATGACACTTGGAGAAACCAAGCTTACTATGCCTTCGCTATGGGAAATTAAGTCAGTAGGCGACGTTTTTCGTTTAATCGGAGCACCATGAAGGGGAAAGTACGACTTTGCTCTTCAAATTCTCCGATAGATGACACCACCAGAGGATTCACTCCCTCAATTTTGACATCGATCTGATGGGGGAGGAAATTTTTTCCGGACCTTTGCACCCATGGTAACTGCTCAACGACCGATCACAAGGCTTTCGATTACACAAATTTCTAATCTGCATTATAGAAACTGTGTAAGCTATTAACCAGTGAAAAGTTTCAAGATGCAGTAATTTTTCTCAAAAAGTATCATGAATAAATTGTTTTCTTAGAAGAAAACTAATCTTCACTATTTCTAAGCCATCAAATCCTGGACTCAAGGAAGAATTAGTAGTATAAAGAAACGTTATTCTGAAAATTACTAAAGATGTGAATTTTTAAGTAAATTTCAGAATAATGTCAACATAGAAAATAAAATTTTTATACGCTATGAATATTTTAATAAAATTGAAAAAAATACATAATATATTTGCATAAATTATACTTAGATAGGAAAATTTTACTCATTTATCATTAAAATACAGTTTTTAGTAATAGCATAATGCCTCTTGAAAGTAAAACAGAAATTAATCAAAGAACTAAATATTGTTTTTAATGAGAGCATATGAAAATTTTACAAAAAATATGTAATTATTTTTTAAAGAATTGTTTATTATTGAAGTGTAAAAAGCAGTGAGTACAAGATATTTTTCTTATTGGAATTAATTTTAAACCACTTTAAGTGTGACCCATCCTGGTATGTACTTTATATAACAAACATTGTAAAAAATAGTAAAAATATATAAGCCTTGATAAAAACTTAATGGTATATAAAATATAAAATAATATTTAAAAAACCTTAACTTTGTTATACTACATCATTGTAAAATGTGTAGAGGAAGATAATTTCTATCTAGTATACAAGTTTTTAAATTGTAGCACGTGTTATATTAAAAATAACTGCCATAAGAATAATTTTCCACTATTATAATGTGGTAATTGCGTGCACTCCACATCTTAAATTGCAACTTTGTATTAAAGTTTGTATTAAAGAGTTGGAGCTTCCAAACAAAAAGAGTGTGCAATTTTAACCCCTCCCATATGTAATTTTTTTTTAATTATGAAAATAAAAATTTGAATGAAACTCTCTCTAAATGTTGTGATTATTTAGTCTCTTTCATTTTTATATTTGTTGAATTAACTGCAGAACTAGCATTTTAAACTAGTAAATAATTGTTTTTTTTTGTTTTTTTTTCAAAATTAGAGTTGGTGAAATAACTTGTGAGCTTATCTATCATTTACATTAACTTGACAATAGAAAAAAATCCATTTTAAAACAAATGACAAGATTTTAATCATTGTTTAATATGAATCTTCCACTAATTACGCATTTATTTTAAAAAATAAAAAAAATTATTTCCTGAAGTGAATAAATATATTTTCTTACTCTTATGCGAGGAGGTTTGATGCATTAGTAGGCTTTTTCTTCCAAATTTTTACAAACTACTACCAAAAGAACATTCGACTCTAGAAAATGAAACCTTTATTAGCCCTCTCAGAAAGACAGTGTTTAATTTTTGTTTAAAAACTTGTACATTCTACACAAAGATTTCGCACAAGGAGTTCGAACTCTAGAAATGAAATATGTTATTTCTAATGGTTATTTATCTGCAAAAGTGGATGCGGTCTTTAATATACGTCATTAAATCGATTCACTTTTTAATAAATTATAAAATAAATTTAATTAAAAATCATTAAATATTTTAATTGACATAAAATGTTGTTTCTTAAAAACTATTATAACTGTTTTTTAACTTTTAAATTATGTTTCTTAGAAAAATAAAAAGAAAATTCAGTTGACTTATTTACTATTTTGTTGTGATCTTCAAAAACATCTAGATATGCTCATAAAAAAATTTTTAATTCATTAAATTTTTTTAAATTTTTAATTTAAAAATGTTTTTTTTAATTCAACATTTGTGAGTACAAAATTTGATAATACATAAATTATGATAATAATCATGGCATCAAAAATAAAAACCCTCTACAAATCATTTTAATATAGTGATTTCGTTTCATTGTACAATGAATTTTTAAATTTATTTAAGCATTCATTTTACATTTAAACATTAACATTAAACAAATTTTTTAAACATTTAAACACCTACATTCATTTTATATTTAGAAAGTAATTTCACGTTTCTTAAAATATTCAATAAATTAATTGTCTATAATTTTATTTGAATTCTAACGCTTAAATATATACACTGCTCAAAACAATTAAAGGATATTGCGGTTTTAGGAGGATCTTGTGGCTGGGAAACTTTTTAGCTGATTGATACGTGGTCGACAGACGTAGTAGGTTATATGAGAATAAATTACACATGTTTGGCAGAAAAAATTGCATTTTATTGCGCATTTGTGTACAAAAGGAAAAAAACGCAATTTGTGCATATGAGAAAAAAGAATAAGAAAAGGTGTTGTCTTCAAAGGAAGTCATTTTCAGTAGGGGATATGGTTTCCACGGACGGCCAGTCAACGTTGAACACCTTTGAGGCATGGAGTCAATGAGGCTATTAATCACGAGTCGGGGTATTCTGTCCCACTCTTCCAGAAGAGCTCTTTCCAGTTCTTGGAGAGTTTGTGGGGGTGGTTGGTAGCCAGCAACTCGTCTTCCTAGAGCGTCCCAAACGTGTTCTATTGGATTCATGTCTGGAGAACACGCTGGTCATTCCATTCGTACGATTCCTTCCTTGAAAAGGAAATCCTCTACCAGGATGACACGATGTGGCCTGCAGTTATCGTCCATTAAAATGAAGTCATCTCCGATTGCTGCAGCTTAAGGGACTACAATAGGTCTGAGGATCTCATCCCTATATCGGCGAACAGTCAGAGGTCCATCTCTAATGATATAAAGGTCTGTGCGTCCGTCAATGGAGATGCCACCATACACCAACACTCCCTACCGCCAAATCTGACACTTTCGTGCACGAATGCTGGATTATTCATACTGCCACGGTCCCTCCAGATGAAAATACGCCTATTATCAGGATGAACAGAAAAACGGGACTCGTCAGAAAAAAACATTGCTCCATTCATTTCTCCTCCAGTTCACATGCTCTGTTGCCCACTCCCTGCGGTCGCGACGATGCATTGATGTTAGTTTAACACATACCATTGGTCGGCGAGCATACAGACCTACACCATGGAGCCGGTTTCGGACAGTCTGAGTTGAAACCGTGGTGTCTGTATCCGAGCGAAGGTGTTGTTGGAGAAGAGTAGCATTCATATTTCGGTGTCTCCGAGCCGTTAACACTAAATAACGATCTTCTTTGGGCGTTGTTGCCCATCTACGACCTTGACCTGGTCTTCGGCCTGCATTTCCAGTCTCCAAAAAACGGTTCCAGATCCTGGACATCACACTTTGTAACACTCCAATGGCTTGCGCTACTCCGGCTTGAGTTTGGCCCCCTTCTAACCTACCAACAACTCTCCAAGCTTCTGAATCGGTTAAATGACTTCGCTGAGACATCGTACTCATCGAAACAAAGCAGTCACTGAATACCGATCATCCTTGTATTCATTGTCTTTTATTCAGTTGAAAGTCAAATTTCATTCACTGCCGCTCAAGTGACGTTTTTGACGTCGAATTCAAAATTAGCATACTCCACAATTTGAAAATCAGAAAAATTTTCATTTGTGATTACCTTTTTCCATTTTCAGCAAAAAAAATTTCGCTTATATCTTTATTTTATGTAAAACTTACAATATCCTTTAATTGTTTTGAGCAGTGTAATTAGAATCACATTCATAAATTGGTGTGAAACCATCGAAAATCAGCACTTAGATATTTTACCACATACTCTTTGTGTTAAACAATTAGAAGAATTTAAAATACATAATATAAAATTCCTAATAGCATAGCAACCAGCATCAATTTGAAGTATCTGAAACACAGTTGTGTTTTCAAGAATAAATAAGCCTTGTTTTACATCAAGGTAAATAAATCACAGTGTGTTGAATGTGTTTATAATTAAGATAGTAAAAATAAGTTTGATGAAATCAATTATTAAAAATTAGCATTATTTACACCTCATAAAAGCACGTATAATTGGTTAATGGAAAGAAAAATGATATCCATTTTATCATTGTACTCAAAAGAGGTTATTTTCAATGTAGGCAAAATCATCTTTCTACTTAATAAAATGAACGATATAAAAAGAATAATTAAACGCAAAAAAGTTTCTTTATTTCAACATAAGAATGAAATTTATTTTACTCAAGCATTTTTTTTCAAAGCAATAAAAATATTTAATCAAAAAAGATTTATTTTCTATGTATTGGAAATCATAAGAAAAGAAGCATTAAATAATGTATAAAATATTTGTATGATAAACATTTTAATCTCATTTCCTTTCTGCATTTTTACAATTACATTACTTAAATTTTTTGTTTACCTTACAATTAAATTTTTTTCCTTAAATGCTTCCACACACAACCTTATAAATCAAAAAATATCAGTAAAATAAACATATTTATTATTATTTATATAGAAATCTGACATATAACCATGTTTATATTTTAAAAATGATTAAGTGTTTTAATTTTTTAAAGAATAACTAGTAATATGCCCTTTTTGAAATATAAATTGTAAAAAACATTGTTTGAGGAACATAATAATACATGCTTTATAAAAATGAGAATGTCATCTATACAAAAATATAATAAATTAGAAAAATAATTATTTTGCATATTTTTTTATTTTATATTAATAATTGATTTCTTCCAACATCCTCCGAATAATTAAAAATTGCTATCGTACAATATTTTGTAATTATTATTTTCAATATGAAAAATTTAGAAATGAATATAAAATTTTTGTTCTTGTGTGTGTGTGCTATATATAATATTAAACTTTTAAAAAAATACCTGCAGACTGTCACAAAAAATGATTTTCTAATGTTTGTTGAATAAAGGTAATGCATTTATTTAAATAAAAAATATATTACCATAAAAAATTTACACCATCAATGACATAAAAAACAAAAAAAAAATTTATTATGCAAAGTATTAATAATTTCACTATTCATTTGCAGGCTCTTATTTTTGGAAATACAGGCATGAAATCAAGCATTAAATAATTTTTAATTTTGATAATTCTGGTTCTATAATCCTACTTAAGACATTTTCCCTAGATTCAATTTGAAATTTTGTTGAATACTGTAAAAATACAACATGAACATTATTTTTAGAAATATATATATCACATTTAAATTAACTTAAAACGCTTAAAATTTAAAAATATATATAACGGTGAATATTCTTTATCTGTATAATATGATAGAATGCTTAATTCATACAATTTCCACTTTCTGCAAGGTTCTTAGGTAATAAAACATTTTTATAGAAAAATTCATCGTTGTAATTAATATGTGTAATAATGCAGTATGTAGATTTATTGGCAAATAAGGTGTATCCTGCGATGATGCATTTTTACTCTGATGATGAAGAATACTTTATTGATGGTAATGCAACTATATAATTCCAGAGGTTTTGAAAACTGATTTGTTGAGCATCAGTGTGATTTTCAACAAATCTCCTTCACTGCGGAGTATCTAAACTTCGTAAGATATGTATCCACACTGCGTTCTCATATGACACATAAATAATGAGACCTAAAAATCTGCTAATCCAATGTATGGAATTCTCTAATATAAATGTACACCAGAAGCATGTACACTCTATCTCTAAATGAATAAGAGTTGGTAAACAGTGGAAAGGCTAATCTAATAAAATATTTATGTTGGTTTTCTAGTTTATTCGCCCAGTGTTAGTAGCAGAAAATTTTGATAATGCAATGATGTGCATTTCTTGAATTTTTTTGCTTGAAAAAGCTTATATTTGTGCTAGTTACACTATTTAGAAACAACAACCTATAAAAATTGATAACAAAAAAGAAATGATTTATGCAAGTTAATGCGTATTGTAAAACGTATTGAGAAGCACTTAAAATTTGATATTTTAATCTCTAATTTAAAATGATTTCACCTGAAAATATTGCAGAAACTAAATATTTCAAGTATGTCAAGTTGTCACGTATATCTTCCTGTAAACTATTTTTATTGCAAGGTATAATTTTAGTATAATTAAGTTACAAAAAAAATGATGCTTTCATTACTTTGCTCACCATTCTTATGCGTTTCGCAAATCCCTATAGAATATATAAATTATTATAAACGTAAAACGTCTCATCAGTAGAAAGAACACATATCTGAAAATTTAAATTTTAAGCACGTAAGCGTCACAGCATTTCTTCCAGAAAGTTTACGTTATTAATGGAATCATATGTAATTTTCCTAATAGAGTTTCTAACACTCGCTTTAACCTTTCATTAATCAGCGCTATAAAAAGTAAATTTGTGAAACAAACGTCATAATATTTTTTTCAAATATCTAATTCTTTCATCTTTTTCTGCAGACAAGTTTTAGAAATATATTTTAAATTTAAATGATTTTGCCCTTGAAAGGAATCCATTAATTTAAATAAGTACAGTATTTTTATTTTATGTGGATTTTCTTAATTACTTAATAAAAAGCTAATATTTCTACTCAATTATAATGTGTGTGATTGCTTTAAAAATACAGTGATTTAAAACTTAATCCAATGAAATTTGACAATATTATGCACATTTTAATAAGTAATCTGATTCGACTGATGAAATGATAAAAATATACACAGATTTTTAAATTCAAATAACAAGATTATCGAGGCTATTTTAAATTCTCTTTTTGAATGTTTTTAAAAATTCGTCGATATTTAATTTTATAAAAATGATTCCATATGCATTTGCTTATTTTAAAAAATAATATGTGTCATATTGTTGAAAATATTAACCAAAGAAAATATATTAAAAATTTTTATTCAATCAAACAGTTCCATTATTCATAGTATTCAGTTGCAAATCATGAATATGGAGGAAAATGAATAACTGAGTAATCATGCATATTCATTTCAATTCATCCAAATAAATAATACACAAAATAATGTTAAAATATTTCGGATATATAATAAAATAAGCAAAAATATACTTTTATTTTTTACAGCACTTATAGCTTATAGGACAAACATATGTTTTGTTTACTTTAAGGAAAAAAGAAATTCATTTAATTTTTACAATGAAAGCAGAAAACCATTTTACGAAATTATAATTTTAAGAAACAGAATGGTATCAGAATACAGTGACAAATGCATAATTTATGAGAAAATATACCATTAAAATTTTAGAAATTTCCTTGAACCAATACTTTTCTTGTAAAAGAAGAAGGAGTGTTCTTTTAATGCTTTCTGTTTCACTAAAATAGATGATATTATGAGATATATCATTCCGTTTACGAGTTTTGATCATTTGTAAAAATGTCATTGAAAGAAATTTAATAGCAGAATAAACACTATAAAGAAGCATAAAAAGGGTAGGATATATTTCTCAAATATAAATAAAAAATCAATTAAAATAATAAATGATGTGTGTAAATAAGCATTTATATTCGATATTAGAATTTGCTGCTTCTAATTTTCCATAAATGTTATTTTATGTTAATAGTATATTCTCAGGTATTTTCTTACTGTTCGTTCCTATGCATCCCTTTATCTGTTTTAAAAATAACATTGCTTCCATTTATTTTTTTATAATTTTTTATTAATACTAAACTGCTGGCTACTTAAACTGATACTCTGAAAATAGCATGTAAATCATGCAACATTTATATGCAAATATTTAGCATTGAAGGGCATAAGCAGACCATAAGCGACTATAGCATACTATAAGACCTCTGCAAGCTATACATAAATGGAGAAGATATTGTTAATCTAAAGTATGGTAAAGATTTTTTCTTGCCTTCTTTGTAAGTTTAACTAAACCTCGATGAATGAATTTGGTGTCTTCTGAACACGTTTCTGAGTTCAATCAAGAACGAATAGTAGCCTTAAGGAAATGAGGATTATTAGAGAATTCGTTGATCGTGTTAGAGGATACTAACCAACTGTGATGATGAACTGTAATCGTAATATGCAAGAGGATACATACAGACAGGAACAATCGCAACCATCTCGATGCACTACTGCACATGATGACAAGTATATTGTGCGCATGTGGTGATGGATTGCTCAGCCATAACAGGAATTATGTCACAACAAATACAACATATTATACGTCATTTGGTGTTATTCTATGGTTAGACATTTTTTGCAGCTAAGTGAAGTGTCTTCAAGCTATAAATTGACAGCTTATGGAAAAATTCTAAAAGAAAAAAAGAAAATTCTGTAATAAAGCTAAAAGAAGATTCTTTAATAAATATTTATTTCAATGTCATCAACAGTACTATAAGTGAACATGGAAGTCAGAAGAAACCACCATTGCCTTTACTGACGAAACTCGCTTTTGCTTGTAACATAATGATACACGCTAACACACATATTTGCTAGTAAAATACACTCAATGCAGTATTTCTAGGATCAATTCTGGAGATACCATGTTGAGAAGTTGAACTGTTATATTATGCATCGTCATACTGGAAGGACATCAGATATTATGATTTCAGAAGTTGTTGAATATCGTTCTCGAATTTCTTTAATGTGCATAGGTGGTACACTGAATTGCCAGTGATGCTTCTCTTAAATATTAAAGCCATTGGACTTCCCATACCTTCATTGCTCACCTGCAACTTTGCACAACAACTAGCCTGATATACACCATCTATTGCTGCACCAAACAATCTTAGTCAATATGTAAAAGCTACATTTACTGCTCTAAGGATGCATTTTACACACCTTTGATTCTATGTCTGTGTGTCTTAGAGGTTGTAGTTTAGAATTTCGTTGATACTAACTAACTACTGAATTTGTCCTCACCCATACTGAACACTAGGCTGTTTTGTTCTTTGTGTGTAACGTATTATGTGCAAAATAAATTTTTCTATGAAATCTCTGGTCTTTCCCTTGGTGTTGTATTTCTCTTCTCTTTTTCTAAACATAAAATTAGAATCATACAATGGCTAAGTTAAGGACCAAATACATAAATAAATGCAGAAGTGTTTCCTCTATCAATGGTACCAGTAATTGTCTATCACCGATATTATTTTACGAAATGTGGAAGCTTTTGACATTCTGTGTTCATTAAGAAGGTATGGATATCAAGCACTGTGGTGTCTGTGACTCACCTCGCTTTTATTCATCTACTTGGCATAAGACAGCACACGAACAATCTATGTATTATAAAAGTTTTGGAAATACCGAGCTCTAGCTTTGGAAGGACCACAATCACCCTCCTACCCAAGTCCTTTAGATCAGGAGCTTTTTCAACGATTCATGCATCCAATCACAGAAATGGTGCTTCACATTCTTTAGAATAAATCATATATCGTTCACAGTGTACAACATATTACTCCAGACATCTAGATGGGCTCGATGTAAAATTGCAGATGTGGTCATAATGTTTCGATTCTTCATTATATAAACTGATATTAAAAAGTGAAAAAAAATCTCTTTTATTATTTCCATTTCATAATTTTCTAATATAATACGAGAAACTATTTTGTGTAGAAGATTATATTTCACACATATCTTTTTTTCCAGTTGACATAATATTTAAAGTGGGATCAACATACATAACAAAGAAGTTCCCCCTGACAGTTTTAGTGTATAATTATTAAATTTTGGTAAATGTTTAACTGAAATAATAAATCAAAGGAATTATTGAGCCAAAAAAGGTGTATTTATTAAGATACACGTAAAGACTAACCATACTTGTTAATTATAAATTTTGTATTTGTAATGCATATTTTACAAGTAGTGAATCAAGTGAATGTAATAATTCCTAAATCTCTTGAGTCATCAAATGTAAGCCTGAAATAATATTACTAGAATATGAAATGCAATTTTATCGCAGCTACAAACTTAGTTTATATATGAAAGTAAAGAATAGATTCATTAACTTTTTTTTAATTCTTCTGAAGAAACAACTGGAAAAAATCCCAAATACTTATGATATTATTCCAAATATGCTAAATAATTCTGAAAATTATTTTATTTTAGATAAAATAAATTTAAATTTACATGTTATTTCATATATAACATATTTGCGTGAGCATAAAATTATATTACAAATAAATGTAACGTTAACTTGCATTAATATTTTAAGCTTTAATGTTTAATGTTTCAAGATTTTTTGTTCTTCTTTTAAATAAAATGAATGCGAAAATTTAAAAAAATCATCAAGTACTCTCACATAATATTTTCTGTTATACGTATAAACAAGTAATATAACTTAATCTAATATAGTGAAAAAAATTTTTAAAATAAAGCAACACACTGGAAATAATAAAAATGATACATAATTTTAAGGAAAGATCATGCAGACAAACAAATTATATATATATATATATATATATATATATATATATATATATATATATATATATATATATATATATATATATATATATATATATATATATATATATATATATATATATATATATATATATATATATATATATATATATATATATATAATATATATATATATATATATATATATATATATATATATATATATATATATATATATATATATATATATATATATATATATATATATATATATATATATATATATATATATATGTATAAAAATATTACATACAAATGTATAAAAATATTTCTGAAACAAATAAATGAAGAATCTTTTCTTTTTATAGATATTCCACAACTTTTACTGAAAATATTAAGCACATCTGAAGTTTAAACAAAGGGAAGTTTACTTGATCTAAAATATTTACATCATAAACATCTTGAATAATATTTTAATTAGTATATTTCTTAAGCTTTTTAAAAAATATTGGTAAGTCATTTGAATAACTCAAAAGAAAAATACTAAGTACATAATCTTACATATGAAATACATAACACACAATGAGGGATTTTGCTATATCTGCAAAATTATAACAAAAACGTGGAGCACATGTTTTTTTTCTTATTTATGTATAACTATTAGATTATTAACTATAAGTGGTTTTTCTTTCGCTCCAGTTGAGACCATGATAACACCACTTTATTATAATTCTCATTTATTTTTAAATATTCATGACATTAGATAACGTTTCCTTCTACATCACATATAACTAATTACGATATCGTATTGATGTGTTGTAAATCCAGCTTTCTGACAAATTTGCTGCCTGCCTTCAAATCACAAACTTCGGGCAGCAGCAAACAAGGCGAAATTCACTATCGAATGCGTGATTGTCAACGGCGATGAGAAAAATCCGTTTATGATTTTTACCAGTAATTAAAACTAATTATAACTTATTTTCTAATTATAACTTTTTCTGTTTGCTAAAGTTTTTAGAATCATGACAATTACCTACTGTTATAAATAAAACGTTTTCGAATTGTTAGCGATATTACTTTAAAAATTTCCTGAAATTTTTATCTTTTCTAATTTGTGTCTTTGACCGATTCAAGTTTTCTTACCTGGCTCACCATCGTCTCTTGTGTCATTTCACGTTCTCTTGAAGTTTCTTTAATTCTCTTTTATTTTTGAATTGATGAACATTTTGCGAGTAAAACATTGATTGTTAGATTTGAAATCATGATATTTTGACAGATTTGAAACGTTATTTTGATGTTTGATTTGAGACATATTTGAAATCATGATAACAGAAATCGTTTCAAAACACTTTTAGCCGAATGATCTGAACTATAGTCAAATTGATTTGGACATGCACACCTATATCGAGTAACGACTCTATGGCTTCAATTCGTTGAATTCAAATTTTAAAAATATTGTTGAAGTTCATTTTGTTAATAAAATCATTTATTATATAAAGTATTCTAGCAGGTAGTGGCATATATATTTAAACCCCTCACACCAATTTGACTCTTTCTCATCGTAATCCCAATCACTGCTCTGTCTTCAGAAGTGAACTGATTGCAATAGACCTGAGACTAGAAGCTATTCTTTCTGAAGAGGATTATGGTGACCTATGGATCTTGTCTGACAGCCGTAGTTCTCTCCACCATCTTAGTAATTGGCTTCTTGTAGGCGACAAGATCAGCAACTCTATCCTGCTTAAATTATAACTCATTTCACTTAATCATGATGTTCACTTGCAATGGATACCTTCACATGTGAATCTCCACGGGAATAAAATGGCCGATAATCTTGCTAAGGAGGATTGCAGGATTTCAAATACTCCCTCTTCCACACTTACTTTTCTGGAGTTATACTCCCGGGAAAAAATCAAAAATCTCGGAGGAGTGGAAAATACCCCTCACCCATAATTGATACAAGGGATCAAAACCGGGTTTGTCCCTTGACCTCCCGTGTGACAGACGTACCCGGACTGTTTTCTCAAGACTTGCTAGCGGTCATATTAACTGCCTCACTTTCAACGAGGGCAGGAAAACTTTCGTCACCTGCACCACGTGCCAAAATCATCAAGCTTCTCCTGAGTATCTTTTGGATTGCATGGGTCTCTCTAGGGAGGATCTCTTTAGCAATCCTCTTTTAGTCTTCGACTTCTATACAGTCAACGAACTGGTGGATCTAGTCTGACTCCGTCAGACATGGATGATAAGCAACAACAACAACAACGTTATATAATGACCATAGCATCGGTTTGAGAAGCAGTTTTCCATTGATTCAAGGCATTAACATGTTTACAAGAGAACAGAAGGATAGGCAAAATGAAAAAGACAAAGCAGAATATTCACTTAATGGTTTGATTAAATCAGCAAGGGTATTTAAATGTTCTTAAGTTGTAAATATTTCGCTGATTTTTAACCAAATAAAAGCATTTCTTAACTATCTGATTAGAAAATTCATAACAGTATAATCTAAAAATAAGCAGTTAATTACATATTAAAAATGCAGCATAAGACATAATTAAATAGGGTTCAATTTATTTTATTTAAAAATTGAAATCACAAAAAAATCCGCCATTGAAAGTAATGTTTGTTTTGGAACTTCATTGATTTAGATTTTAGAATTTATACTGATGACATAATAAATAAATTTTGTGATCTTTGAAATTTTAAATTGATTAAACAATACAATTTTAGATTGAAATAAAGAAATTTTTTAAATATTCAGTTTCTGGGAGCACAGAAATACGTCGTAAAACATTTATGTTTTGCGTATAATACCAAAATACTTTGAAATTATTAACATATAGTACATTAAGTCCAACCACTTTTCAAAAAATATATCACTTTTGTTTTGCTAAAAAAATGCTAGCTATTTCAATTATTGAACAATTAATGTTCAAAGTGTAGAAAATATTTTAGTTTATTTTTAGTGTCGGTGTCATTTTTCTCCGATTGGCATACACTGTAAAGAGATTATAAAGGAGAGTTAAAGTTGATTTACTCTTTTCTAACAAAGTACATTATGATTATCTTGATAAAATCTTGTACATTAATCATTTTATGTAAATTAAAATTAACTTTAATGAATGTCTGAAAATATAATTTAAAAGTTACAGATATTCTATTAGAAGTTGATTGATAATACTTGCACACTTAAGCTAATCATCAATTTAACTTCATTTAATTAAATTATTTCTCACATATTTTGTACCTGGAAAACTTTTAATGCGTTAAAAACATATTTTCTTCATCCAAACTTTTTTAATGAAATTATTAAAATGGCTTTTAGACTAAATTAATTTTTATAATGAGTTTCGTATTCATATTTCCTAAGAATTCTCATTAATCATTTTTTGTTTGATGAATTAAGGGATTATATTACTTGCATATAAAATATAATATGCCATATGAAATATATTATTTGCATAACAAAATATATCAAAACCTTGACAAAAGAATGCATTTTTACAGGAAGTAGTTAAAATGATGTTTGCCATCGAGCGTAATCAAAAAAAATATTGGTAATTTAATAGAATCACTCCAATAATAAATGTGCTTTGGCTCCATCTAACAGAAGGCTTAGCAGTTGTAAATCACTTTATATGAATCACTCATTCTCTTATAAGATAGCATTTCACAAGGAATGTCCTGTACCAATGTTCGTCAGAGAGAAACAAAGGGAAAATCATTAAACCCAACTCCAGTGGATATAAATAATGATGTATTTTAATAAAAAATATATCATGATAATTTGATATAAAAATGAAATTTAAATATGTGATGATATAAAAATAAATAACATCATCTATGATAAATATATATACCTAATTCAAATTATTATAATTTTTTTAACTAAATATAGTTTAGTGATGATTTTAAATATTTAAATTTAAAATGGTATTTTTTGAGAAAGGACAAAATTTATCTAAAAATAAAATAAAGAATCCTTCATTCTGTTTATCTTTCTTTTACTTCTGTTACAAAATAAATTCAATAAATAAAAAATTAAAGGATTCGAATTCCTTTATTTGTACATTGTCTATATAAACATTTTTCACCTTTTGAACAAAACTGAACAACTAGAACCTCCGACCCTAGTTGTAAACTCTTAATGTTCATGAAATTTTTCATCAAATACTCAGTGTGATTTATATCAGTAAACAACATAAAACTGTAAATTGCGTAATCATTTTATACTAATAAACAAATGATTTGCAGAAATTGTTTGGTTATTTAGAAAGGTATTTAACATTACTTTAAATAAGATTCGGATAATAATGACATAAATTTTGTATCACAATGTTAAATTTTTCTATATTGAAGTAAAAAAGGTTTTAAGGATTTCTGTTTCAGATAGGACTATGAAATTAGAGAAAAATTGCCAGCAGAAAGATATGTGAATTTAATTCGATTTTCTCTTAGAAATCGGAAATTTGTGTTTTTACGACATAAATATTGCAGACTTATAAATGAATTAGTTTTAAAAAATGATAAAAGAATAAAAAAATAAATACATAACATGTAAATTTTAGGCTAAACCTTCTCCAAGTATCATAAATCGCACAATAAAAATTGTAATAAGAAGATAATAAAAAAATTGCAATTGAAATAATTTCATGTTTATTAACGACACATTATTATTAGCCTATAAATAAAAACGTATCTTTAAAACCATATTTCCTGACAATTACTATTAAGCAAACATTCATAATTGATAGGCTAACAAAATTATAAACTAGGAAAATTCCAATAAAATGATTTTTTTATTAAATACACAACTTCTTCGGCATTTGTAAATAATAAAATAATTCAATTACACTTATTTCATAAGTTATAATATTATATATTTATGTTTACATAGCTGATATTAATAGGAATTACATTTTTTAACTTTATTCATTCGTATCATTGTTTTCATGAAATATCTCCTTAACAGCATATAAATAATTGGAAAGATATATAAATATATTTTACAACACTTTTTGCATTACTTATAAAAGTATATATTATTAAAACTATTTAAAATTCATTTTAATTTTTAATATATTTATAAATATTTTTCAATGCCACTTAAATTAAATTTCTGACTCTCAAATTCTTAGGTTTAGTATGTTTAATAATGCACATTATCTATTTAAGATACATCTGTTTAACTAAAGTGGATAAATTTTCTGCATATCTATCTAGAAATTAGAAATAAGCAAGAAATGACACGCAGTTATTTCAAAAACTTATTAATATTTCAAAAGATATTCTGCAAATATAAAAAACTAATTTTAAGTTATTATCTAAGGATATTATTATTATCTAAGGATATTAAATTACTCTTATAAAGAATTTCTCAGAACGTTTTTAACTCCTGCGATAACAAATATTTTTATACGTTAAATTTACTTCTGATATCTGATTAACAAATACTTTTTATACGCTTAAATTATCACAAAATTTTATAAAAGTCTATATACATTTTAAATGTTACTACACTCACTTGCATATATATATATATATATATATATATATATATATATATATATATATATATATATATATATATATATATATATATATATATATATATATATATATATATATATATATATATATATATATATATATATATATATATATATATATATATATATATATATATATATATATATATATATATATATATATATATATATATATATATATATATATATATATATATATATATATATATATATAATTCAAAATATTAATTCTTGCATATTGTGCATTTAAAATATTAATTTTAAATGATACTGTTTTAAAAAAATAATAAAATGTTAAATATTTTTATAGAATAAGAGTTATATAAAGTATAAATTAAACAATGTTTTTGAAAGGAATACATTGCATTTTTCTGTATAACATATGATGTACAATTATAATATTGAAAAAGATGAGATAATTTTAATTAATCAAATTCTTATTTAATCCTTGCAAAATATTTATCAGCAATACTCTTCGAGTTTGAACGTTTCTTAAATTTTTGTACACTGTTGTCCTCCATATTAATTTATACATTGCCTATATATTTGTTGAGCAACTTGCCTTTACTAAATAACTTTTTAAGATCGGACATTGATTCAAATTAACTGTTCATGAGTAATAAATTAAAAATATTTATGGACTTACTTTTTTAAACAAATATTTTATTTATACATTACTTTAAAATAAAATTTCTTTTATTTTGAAAGAACTACAATAAATGATTACTTAAAATATTTATTTTAAGTGTTTATTCGTAAATCCTATTTTTTTCAATTTTAGAAACTAAAAGATAATAATTAAAGCTGGAGTGCAAACAGCATTGACTAGTAATTTGCAGGACTTGATAGAATGCAACTTTTCTTTAAAATATATTAAACATTTTGAAATTTAGATCCCTACCAAAAGAATAAAAATAACTGTTTGGTATTCAAACTTTGAATGTTGTATCACATTTGTATATTTTCGAAATTACATAACAGCAAATGTATCCAAGATGTATATGTTTATTTTGGTTTTCTGTACAAATTTCCATGAATTTAGAGATATGCGCAAAATAATGCACATATGCAACATATATTTTCTGAAATGTTAGCAACACATATAAATATGAATATTGTATTTTTTATTGATTCCAAAATTATAATATCTCCTATCTCTTTTATTATTTACAGTTGAAAATATATGAACAAAGATAGTCATCAAAAATAATTTTGCTAATTTAAAAAAATACCTTATTTTGAAATAAGAACATTCTTTAATTTGTTTTATACAATATTGATGCTACATATTTTCTTATATATACATATATATATATACATACATATATATATATATATATATATATATATATATATATATATATATATATATATATATATATATAGATAGATAGATAGATAGATAGATAGATAGTGTCCTAGATAGTGCCGAAAGTTTTCTGCATGAGGGCCACCAGTTCCGGGGCCTGGAGGCTGAAGAGATTCTCATGAGGTTGTCCGCCAAGTTGAAACAGGGATCTAATGATTGCTTGGCAGTTAAAAATAGGGTCTGGAGAAAGTTCAGAATCTGAACAGTTTCTGCAGGATGTATAGGATCTTATGTTATCAGGTGCTATTTTCATGCCTTTGAAATGGCCTGTTCGAAGGTCTGGCTATTATTGAAGATAGATTTCTGGGGCAATTAAGGTCTGGGAAGGATGGCTTACTGAATTGTTGGTTGGAAATTCTACGTCGGGCGGCTGCGTTAGCATCAACGAAAGTTACTGTGCTGGGCTTATCCAAATTACAAACTTCCTTAGCAAGGATGTCAGCACACTCATTCCCTTCAATACCAACATTTGCACGGATCCACTGGAGTGTGCATGGCTTGTTAATATGGCAGAGAAGAGCATTAATGCCTTGAGTTATTGTAGTTTTACCATTGCATACGGGTTTTAATGCTGATTTTGAATCTGTAAATTATACCATACCCTCGTTTGAATCATCATGGTAGTGAGATAAGTAAAAAGAGAGGGCTTCTTTAATTGCAACTAGTTTACTAGAGACATTTGAGGCGATTAAGCCTGAAGGAACTCTGAGATTGGTTTTAGTCCCAGCGGGATGTAATATAAAGATGTCTGCACCACCTTTAGTGAAGGAGTTATCAGTTTAGCGAAGATAGTTAATTTATTATTCTTTGAAAGCAAATTAACTGTGTTCATACCTTTTTGCGGTAACATTTTAGTAGGTTCTTTTTTCGAACAAGGTTCTAATAAGTTGAAAAGAATCTTAACATTCGTTGGTGGTTTAATGGGGAGAAGTGGTTCCAGAGGAATATCTAAAGAGTGTTCGAAAAGAATATCTTTTCTGATGTTTCTATCAAAGTGAAATGTTCATGATCTACGAGGTCTTGCCGATCCTGTCCAGGCGTTGATTGTTCTCCTAGCGATATAGTTGTCATTATTGCTTTTGGTTTTGTTCGTGAACTTAACAGTGGCCAGTTTCCGTCTTCTTTTCAAAGAGGTGAGGCGCTCTCGCATTCAGCTTTAAGAGATGTAGAGGATACAGCTGCTATAATAATTTTTGATGCTCTGTATTGAGTGGAGTCAATTTTGGCCTTGACTAATAAATATATATATTAATTCTCGTTCTGTTACATTTTGTCCACATTTAAACTGAAATTTAAAGAGTTTTATTCATTCATAACCATTAATACAAAACATTTCATGCCTTGATTACGGTCACAATTTTTGCTATTCTAAAATACATGTAATTCAAATTTAGTCCATTGCATAGCATGAAATTCAAACTTATTTTTTACCTAAATGCATAATTTTTAAAGAAAACTTATAGCTAACAATTGCATACTATTGGTAGCATTATACACAAAAGCTTATGTACTATTATATATGCAAAACAAATATTTATTAGCCTAACTGTGAATGCGAAAGAATTTAAACAAACACTGTGCAAGAGAATTACTGAATATATAATATTACTTCATAAATCCGTACGAAAAAGGGATGCTGAAAGATCGCATTAATGAAAGTGCAAACTAAACAAATATCCTCTAAATTGAGTCCAGGTACGTATACAAACTATTCTGTATATTGTAAAAACTGTATTTTGAATTCAAGAAAAGAAAATACGAATTGCCTAAGAGATAAATTTAAATTTTAAGTACATACGTATAATATTTTACTTACAATAAACAGCAAATGAAAAACTGCTTTGAACAGTTGAACAAAGTTCCCCTTAACTAATGACTCTTCACACATCACTGGTTGGGAAAAACTACTGATCTTTTGATGTCTTACTCCTAATTATTATTATTTGAATGATTAATTCGCGAAGTTGTCTGAAATGCTCGTAATATCCAGATAAGATTTCTTTGCTGTTATCTTTAAAGTATTTTATAAAATTTAAGTAGTCTTCAATCTTACTAAGTTTTAACTTTGGAATGTTGTCCGTTTCATTATTATCGTCTTCAAAGTGAGTGAGCTGATCGAGAAATAGGTGAGAAAGTGTACGATTCAACATTACTGTTCTAACTCACCTTTGATTTATACAGTATTTACATACATTTGTATGCATGCATGTACATATATATATATATATATATATATATATATATATATATATATATATATATATATATATATATATATATATATATATATATATATATATATATATATATATATATATATATATATATATATATATATATATATATATATATATATATATATATATATATATATATATATACAGAATACACTAGATACACTCGTAAGTCTAATAAATTGAAATAAGTTAAATAATATTAACTTTTCTGATTTAGTTTCTTGACAATAATTTCCTATATAGTTAATTTAGTATTTTGAAATGTAATAAAAAACCATAAAACTTAAGTTTCATCATTACGTTCCAAAAATATAATTTATTATTCATTACTTTACACACTTGATAATTCTTATTACTTTCTCACAGAACAATATAAATTTCATGATATCTTTAGATAAATGAGATTCTCAATATTAAATGACTGTGATATTCTGTATATTATTGAGACAATTTTGTTTTAAAATAAATTTATTAACTGCTTTTTAAATATGTCTGGTATGTCAATGTTAAATCAATAACAAGAGAGAATGAAGTAATACATTATTCTCTCTTGTTGTTGATTTAGATTAAATAACGTATTATTCTAAATACTTTATTCTCTCTAAATAATTATTCTCACTTAAACAAGAGAGAATAAAGTATTACAGTGAATATTACAAATTCGAGAAATTTAAAAGTATTCCTTTCTTCTTTTTGTAAAATAGTAATTCAATAGAGTTCAGACCTTACTATACTAACTTTTAACATTATATTTTACTTAAAAATAATCACTTCACTTATATACAGTATCAAAAATTCTTTTTTTGTAAAATTGAAATATTCTTTATCAAATCTATACTTACTTTTGCAGATATGTATAAATATTGTATAATAAATCTATCATTTTCATTAAGTACGTTCTTTTGTATAAACTGTATATTTTGCATTCATATTATATATGCAATGTATGACAGAAATCATGATTCCAAAACTGTTTGGTAACTAACAAATTGCACTAATGTACTTATTCTCTTTCGCAAAGGATAACTTAAGTGTTTATATTGATAGAGAAATTAATATTAGCAGTATCTTTTCTATGAATTCAAATCTTTGAATTGAAATAAAAATTGATAAATTTAAGAAATTTAAAAATAATATTGCCTTTCCTTGTAGTGTTTATAATTTTCTCAATCAATCACCAAAATTAGAATACTTCAAATAAAATATCATACTTTATTCATGCATAACAAACAATAACTGCATTGTATATTCAACATCTGTTTACAATATAAATCTCTTGCATGTGTTATTCTCTCGTTTATCAAATTTGAATCTAAATGTCAAAACATATAAATTGAATCATTAAAAATGTGAATAATAATGAAATATTAAATTTCTGGTACTCATGTTAAACAATACACATCTCTTAAAGAACGAATCTTTCATTTAATACAGGATTTAATATTTTTTTGTAAAGTCGATTACATTCTATTCTGAAATTTTTAATTGGAAGAATAAATATCATGTCGCTGCAAACTATCATTAAAAATGAAAAATGCCAAATATTTGTTATCGAAAGCATTTTTATCCTCCACAAACAAGGAAAGAAATTATAAATAAACGTTTTCCAGCCAATTACTTTAATTTATTTACATCCATTTGGAAAGGCATGAAATCAAATAAATTTTACTTCGTAATCAAAATCATAATAAATCAGAATACTATTTCATATTCCAGTAAACAAATGCTTCATCGTTAAAATTATTTTAAAAATTTAAAATAATGTAATTCTGTATAACATACATAAACATACCTATAAATGAACGAGAACAAGCTTGTAAGGAATCATTGCCTATCCTATGCATTTTACAGTAAAAAGTTTTAACTATTATTTATCATTGCTTTAGCCTCCAATTTACTTACAATCCCTTAATTAGGCATGAACATTGATCACATTATACACACACACACACACACACACACACACACACACACACACACACACACACACATACATCACACACACACATACATATATATATATATATATATATATATATATATATATATATATATATATATATATATATATATATATATATATATATATATATATATTAGAAGCAGTCTGCATCAGAGTGTTGTTAAGGCAGTAAATGTGCAAGACACAGATACATTCCAAATAGCTTTTATTTAAAGAAAAGATGAAATTAAGTTAAATTATTTATCTATAACATAAGTGGGATTCTTATATATACTATTTCTTACTGAAGGTTGTTTATATAGGGGTACTAAGGTGCTGTTAAATGCATAAAAAAGGTCTTAGGAGTTCGGAAGGGAACATTCATAAATTTAAAATTGTATTAAATTGGTTACATTATCAAACAACACTATATATTATATATTATATATATATATATATATATATATATATATATATATATATATATATATATATATATATATATATATATATATATATATATATATATATATATATATATATATATATATATATATATATATATATATATATATATATATATATATGTATATATATATATATATATTATTTATGGTTATATTAACTTTTTGTCAAATATAGTACTATATTTTGTTTCTAAACTTAATATTTAATCATATCGATCAATAATTGCAAATCAAAATCTTACAAATGTGCTTACATTTTTAGAATTTAATAAATCTTAAACAAAAATATGTGCTTGTTTTAAGCATCTTGAAGTTAAAGTGTTCGCGAAGCAAAAAGAAACAGAACGGAATCCAGTGAAACAGATTGTGGTCCGTCAAAGCCACACGACATTAAAGCAGGGTGAGAACTTTTACAGCTGGTTGAATACGCTCCGTGACTTGTTTACCATATTGAGTAAATTAGCACAAAAGCGAAGTCATTCCGAATTACAATCAAATCACACTCTTCATTGAGAAATAAAAGGAAAAAATTGTAAACTGGAGCTGCTATAAAATGTATCGTGCTTTTCAAGATGATGACTGGCATGTCTATTTTCAATTTCAAAGTGTTTCTTTTTATTCTTTTATTATAGAGGTTTATCTTTCGCATATATTTTTTCCTTTATTAAATGACTGCATTTTGCTTCCCTTAAATTTTTGTTACAAAGTAACACCATTTTATAACAATATATAACAAATACTATTTCTTCTTTAAAATTTTGCTGAATATCTGATAATTGCGAATGCTTAATTCTGGCTGCGAATTGATATAATATATTGTCAAATTTAAAAGTGAAAATCGTCTAGAAAAATAAATGTTTTACTTATAGCACTATATAAGTGGTATTACAATTCTACGATTATATAGATTATATACTTCCTCAAATTCTGATTAAAGTTTCTATGTAAATTCTGGTGTATATAATATTGGCTAAAACAATAAGTAGAATTTTTAATTGCTTTATATCCAAATTATATAGAACTATGTAGTAATGTTTTTCCTTAATATCAATTATTTACATACCAAATTAATACTATTTATGTGTATAAATTCTCTTATATACTCACAACCCAGAGGTTTATCAATAAAAATTCAATACGTTTCCGAATCTAAGAATTCCATTTTATAATGACACGCAATATCAGCGTCAGTTAAATAAGACGATTATTTGTTTTTTATGATGATACTTATCTTTGAGTTTATTAATAATTTGAAATTTCTTCAAAACTTCAGCCTTTTAATTACATTAACTTGTGAGATGAACTTTCAAGTGAGATGTAATTTTAATTACATCTCACTTGAAGTCCACAAATCTTAAATTAGCTTTATTTTTCAATTTCTTCATTTATTTTTGAAATTCGCTTAATTATATATTAAAATAATCTATAGTTTAAATGAAACATTGCATATTTTAAGTGATATTTATATATAGTATTCAAAAACAAAATGTTTCGCCTCTTCATGTTTTTAAATTCTTCCAAAATATTCAGATATTTTTCACCTGAAGTTTTTATTTCTTATAGAATTTAGAGTTATAGGATTTATATATAGTTATAGTTTTTATATAGGATATAAAGAGAGCTATTAATATTACTTACAAAAAAATTTGTATTTATGTAATATTTTATTATTTTTTTGACTTTATATATTGAAAATATTTAGCAGGCAGTTCAACAGTGTTGTTTATATAAGTTGATTAAAATGTTGAAAGAAAAAGTTTAAATTGTATTTAGGAAAGAAAATTTGAAGTTAATTTTTATAAATAAAATAGACACTTTCAAAGTAACTTTATTCGGTATCCTAGATATTTAAAAGTTTTTTAATCCTTGCTTCGAAATTTTGACACAGTATTGCATGCAAATACATACAAGTTGCTGTATAGCTATTATATAGATATTACAAGTAAAAAATAGAAAACAAAAAACATTTTGGTAAGCAGCGCCATCTGTTGCATATAAAAGCAACACATGTATTACAAAATGTCGTACGATTTTATTTCAGTTATATTAACTTCAATTTTAAAAGATTTCATATAATTCTTATTTAAATTTAGGAATTGATGTGAATTTGCATTAATCTCAAAATTGTATTATACACCATAGCATTTATTACATGCATATAGTTAATGTTTTTTTTCACTGTTTTAGATTTCATTTTTAATTGTTTTATTTTACGTTTCAGTTCAATTCCTAGTGGACTTGAGCTCTGTCAAGCAACTTTAATTTAAAACAAATTATATAGTGAAACTAGCGTTTTTGTACTAGATTGTTTGAGCAACTTGAGAACTTAAATTTCTTCAATAAGAAATAAAAGTTCTCAAGCCAAGTTCAAATTCTTTCGAATCCTTCGAGAATATGAACTTCTTATCGATTGATGTATTTTAATAGAAATACTTAGCTAGTATGTTGTTATCTTTTTTGCTCTTATTTATATCCTTTCTTAATGCTCTGAAATGAAATATTGTACACTTTTATCATAATTTTGACATGTTTAAATTATTTAAAATAATCCCTCCCATATCGATGATCAAATATAGGCCATAATATTTGAGGAGTGGAATCAACGCGATGAATAATTTAGCATAGATTGTTACGAATGCATGGCACGAAATTAATAGGCTTAACCGTACTTCCGGTTGTAAAGTAGAAAGCACATTGATCAGCCAAACTAAATTGACAACTCCGTTCTCAGCAAAATGAATTGAAGACTTAGAGTGTCGAAAAGGTAAAAACTGTAAACAAAAAACAAGGTAAAATATAATTCCGTATTCAAAAACCACTAGATTGTCTTGCTTTTCACAACCTAGTTAACTTTTCATCGACCTAATAACTGAATTGAGGTATTATTTCTAGGCTCTGAAGTTCATTAAAAAAATTAAAGGAATGAGTTTCGCAAACGAAAAATTTAAACAGTTTTAACTAGGAAAGATTTCGCATCAATTGAAAACATTGCCTTACCAAATATACCCCCCAATGACTTAAAACATTTCTTTTCCCTCAATTAATATTATAAAGAGAAGAAAGAATTTCACAGAATGGTTTGAAGTTGTAATGGAAAATATAATTAAGGGAATCTTATATGTGCAACATTTCCGAAGCATCTTGCATAGAGAAGTAATGAAGAAATGCTAACTTATCATTTGGGAATTATTCCAAATGAATCATTCGGGACACTTAATTGATCATCTAGATTTGTGTATAAAAAATTAAAAAAAAACAGATTATTAAGAAATGCCAAAATATTGAGTGCTTGGTTTAAAAGCACACATTGGCTGCAATTTCTTGATTTTCACCTGCAATCAAAGATTGCTTGACTGAAATACTCTAATTTGTGGTGATATATAAAGACTTTGGAAGAAACTACAAGTAGCTGCAACTCCAGAACTATCCGTTAGCTAATATGTTCATGCATTAACTGCTGAACATTTGGAATGGAAAAGTAGCGGTTGATCTGAACTTATATATAGAATAAATTTCTGGGCCTCATAACTTCTTTAGTTTATTAATGTCAAACATACCAACTTTTTTTTCAAAACATTGACACCGATTATAAAAAATCCCACCTGTCTGAAGAATGAGCAATTTTAATAGTCTAGAGGAAAAAGGTATTTGGACTTATCGGTAATATTCAGTTAAGCCCTTAAAGATACCTAACATAATTTTTTTGAATTTACTTGATCTGAAGAGACTGCGCAGACGTGCTACAAATGAAAACCCCTAAGCATCTTAACATTTTCTAAAATATGAACACGACAAAGCTTAAAATGATCAATCGGCAGGAATAAAAAAATAATGAACAACGTCAATAAAATCAACGATACAGGATCTTTTAAAAAATCTATTAAATGAAAACATCTTCATTTCGTAGATTATTATATTTCCAATAGACTGTTTAAGATATGATTTCTGTTTAAGATATGAAATTTCTTATTTCGATAAGCTTACAAAAGCTCGATTAAGAAGCGTAAGTCCTATTCAAAATTATTTTTTACTTGGACTAATATATGTCACATTTTTAGAATGATCAACAAGACAATCACTGTATCTACACATTCAACGGAATAACAAAATATTCTCTAAACTAAAAAGTTTTAGGAAAATAAAATATTAAAAATTGTGTGCATTGTTTTTTTCTCTTCTTTTTAACTAGTCTAAACTCCATCTCCTCATATTTAGATGCATAGATTAGAAAATAAATCATCAGGATTTCATGATCATTACTTTAATATCGCTTTCCACACGAACGCATAAAATAACAAAATAAAGATTCAAATTAGTTAAATAATTGTTAAAAAAAATTAAACACATGTAAGGTTCTAAAATGTTAGATTTTTTACTGCTCAATTAAATTATTTATTTATAAATTCCATTTTTACCTCACATTAATATTATATTATTATTATATTACATCATTGCACGCTACTAACTCAGAAAGTTCTTACATTATTTTATCATGATAATATATATTGCTTTTGACTAATATACGATAAATATTTCTACAAAAATCAATAGATTCATCAATTGATTATTTCCATACACTCACTTCCAAAAGTTAATCACGGAGAGGAAAATGCTAATTTCCGGAAGCAAATCAGAGTTGAAGAGGAGGCAAATCGCTGCAGAAGCAGATGGAAATATGCAAATATGTTAGGTAATGTTAGGTAATCTCGCTTTCATGTCAAGAAATATACAAAAAGGGCAGTCTTATAAGATACCAGCTTTATGAAGGGTAACAGAAGTTGATTGTAAGTGCTGATAGAAGATGTTTAAAACTTTCGTACAATTTGTTTTCAAGACAGACGTGTTTCTATGACTTCCAGAAGACGAATGGAAGATTCTGAGCGCTGGCGTGCTGTGGGACTCATTGAAGCAGAACAGTAGATTTCAGATGTTGCTCTTTTCCTCAGCGTTCATCATTCTGTAATTTCACGTTTATGAAAACAATTCCAAACCACACAGACAGCTGTCCGAAGGCACGTAGCCGGTCACTCAAGGGTTACAAACCCTGCGGAAGATTGATATATTTCTATTTTAGCCAAGCGGAATTGAAGAGCGATCTCCACACGTGTGACACTTATGGTTACAGCGTCCTTTGGTAAGGTGACATCTGCAGCTACTCTACGCCGAAGATTACACATGAGTGGACTGCATGCCCGGGTACCTCGAGTTTGTGTTTGTCTATCCGTCCAATCAAGAGCGGCATGATTAAAGTGGTGCCGGGAACAGGAAAATTGGACCTGTGTCTGGCTCGGGCAATGTCATTTTTACTGATTCGTCAAGATATGCTTTGGAGTCAGATGACAAGCATATAATGATATGGTGTGAACAATGAACACGCATTCAGGCCCGAAATATCACCGAACATCACGCATTCTTAGGCGGAAGCTTTATGGTGTGTAGCAGGGATTTCAATAGGATACAGCACCGACCTGCTTATCTTTAAACGAGATTCTGTGATGGCTGTCTGGTATCGAGATAAAGTCCTAGTACCCGTTATGACATTGTACGCTGCAGCAGTTGGCTCTACTTTTGTTTAATGGACGATAACGCACGTACCCATAGAGCTAACATCGTCGATGACTACCTGGAGAGTGAAGTGATTGCGTCTATGGCGTGGCCAGCATATTTTCCCGACCTTAATGCCAGTGAATATCGTTGGGATGCTCTCGGCCGTGCTGTATCTTCACGTTTCCCACCTTAAGCACTCTTATTGAGCTGGAAACTGCTCTACAAAAAGGATGACTATTGCTTAATTCTGCGTTGGTTGACCACCTGATTGAAAGCATGGTCACAAAGTGTAAACTTTGTATACAGATGAAGGAGGATCACATACCCTATTAATATCCTTTTTTTCATTTTATGCTTTTTATTTTCACTTTATACATAATTCTGTTTAAATTTCCAGTATGTCATTATCTGAAAACTTACAAGAATTTGATATTTTTTTCATTTCTGTATATAATTATTGATTTTATTATATGTATAAATATATATCCTACTTTCCTGCCAAATTTTGTGTCAATCAAAGCAGTATTTGTTGATTTTTTCATTTTTTCTGCATTTTACATCTTTGTGCTTAATTTTTGGAAGTGAGTGTATAATCTCCAAAAGAATTAAAATTATATTGCTATATTCACATTTAAAATGTTTTGCTTTTACAATTATTTAGCAGATATTATGTACTTAATCATTGTGATTCCTAATTGGTTTTATCACTCAAAGTCTGTGTGATAACATAGTCATTAATGATGAATGCAAGATTCATCTGAATTCAAAAAATTGTATCATAAAATCTGCGCACAATTTATGCAATACTTGATGAAAAAACTGATGTAACTGGAAATAAAAATCGTAAAGATGAAATTTTATTCCTTTATATTATTACTATTATTATTATTATGCATTATAGGGCTCAATAAAAGTGATATATTTTAATGAAAAAATATTTTAAATTTTTCTTTTAATACACGCTTATCTTAAGTTTTTCTTAAGTATACACTCTTTTGAAAAATGCATAGACTTAGGAACATTCTAGAAGGTGAATAAATAGTATAATTTACTTTATTACGAGTTCAATTTCTCACTGATAGCTTAAATGTGAGTTTTTGACAATTTTTCGGAATGACCTAAATATTTAAAGGAAACCTGAAATTATGAAAATTCTTGTTTTTTTCCATTAATAAAATTATGCAATGCGTCAAACTTTAACATGTGTTTTTCGCACGTTATTTGTATACGAAACAAAAAATCTGTTTACTACTATTAAAAAATCATTAACAAATTACATTCGGTTGCTATGAAAAACTTATAAAGTGTTTGTAAAAAAAATTTAAAAAGAACCAAAGTAAAAGGATTGTTTTTCAAATCCTCCAACTGATGTGGTTGTAAGCAGAAATTGTTTACAATCATAAGATGATTAACATTTAGTTATAGCGTGCAGAAATGAAATCAACAGATTATTTTCACAGTTTAAAAAAATACATTAATCAAAGAAAACAAAATTTCAGACCGCGAAGATGTGAATTTATAATTCCTCATTCCAATTTTTACTTAGTTAATTAACGAATATTAATTTTCTTTTCTTCCTAATCATAATTACAACGAAATAAAAATCATTTTATATTTTGTTCGTGCAAAAAATGTTTATTTTTTCATAACATTTTTTGCCATTTTATTAGGTAAATTGGTTACTATTTATTCTTCCAAACAACAAATAATTTGAAATATGATTAAGTTTAAAACTACTTATTAAACATGTATATCTACGCTGCATTTAAACATATTTTCACATATATGAATAATGACTTTAATTTCCAACTGAAATAATTGAATATTTTCGCAATTCATTTGATATGTTTCAATAAACATTTTTCGTACACACTCACAATTTTTTTTCTTTTTAAATAATTTTTTGACATTTGACATCATATTTCAGGAATACATTTAATGAATGGTGAAGATTTCTTTATTTCGCTAATGGTTATGAAATTGACTACTTTGTATAGGTGCGTGTATGCCTTTACTTCTGTTAAGCCGTACACATATATAATAGAAATGTAAGAAATTTTATAAATTGACGCAGTGAAAGAACAGCTAAATGTGAAATTACCAAATTATAAATTACTAAAATTTCAAAAACTAAATTGTACGTAGAAATTCAATTGCTTAAACCATACAGCGGAAAATAAAATACAATAGAATACAAGTGCACGATAGAAAAAAGTAATATATGTACACTTAAATATTTGTACAGCTTAATTTTTAATACTGAATAACCGAGATACTCTCACACACACACGTGAGTGTGTGTGCGTGCGTACTTCCGCATGTAGGAGTGTTCTCTTGGATTCAGAGTATTTAAATAAAGTATAAATACATTTCCATACTTTCTAACAAATTTATTTATCAATTAAAATTTCGATTAAATTATTTGCTTTCACTATGTAAATAATCGATGTTATAATATAATATATAAAATATTTACCGATATAAGAGTTAGTTATTTTGTGAGTGTAATAATATAATGTTTAATACATTATCTTTTATATCTCAACTAGTATAAATTTTTTATTTTAAGAAAAGTAATTGTTTTCAATTTGGGCAATTGATTAGGTTTACTGTCGGATGCACTTTCATCCAAATTATTTGTAATGTGCTCTTCTGTTCAGCAGTTTGTGAGTTCGAAGTCTACCTCAAAGAAGTGGTGGTTTGGTAATTTAAGAAGGAAGTCCGGATCAATTTGCCTTCTTTAGTAAAAAATGACTATTCAGCGATAAACAAACTAACCTCAAATGTAATTTTATGCTGGAACAAATGTAAACAATTCGGAAAGATTAAAGACGTTTCTCATTCAAGCACAAATGTTGCCCTCATTCACTGGGTCTGACTGCCATACAATGTTTTTCAATTACAGTTAGCTGATGGAACTTAAATGTATAATATTATTAATACATTAATATTCCATGTTTTGTTTTCCTTTTTTAAAAACTAAACTTATAATGTTTGACCGCAAATTTAATTGCAGTTATGAATAACAAATATGTTTTCCTTTCTTTTTTGATGTAAACAGTACTTTCAAAAACAACCCTGTATTTCCTGTGTAAAATTATTTTTTTCATTAGTCCTTTTTAATTTGAGAAAACGATTGCTTATATGACAACTTATTATTTATGCTTCCTTACCTGAAAGAACTTTTAACTGGGAAAATAAAGTATGTATGGTTATTGCAAATTCATATGAATTTATAAATAAAATCATTTTATTTAAATCACAAACACAAGTAAATTAATGTTTCATTTATATTTCTCTTAAGGATTTCAATAAAATACAATGTTAAATACGTAAAAAATATTCATAAATTATGTTGATATTACTCGCAATATTAATAATTAAAGAATAATTTCAACAGTAAATAATAATTTTATATTATTCCACATAAATCAGTAATTTTGATTATTATGGATACACCTCATGAAGACTCGCAAATCAAATAATATTTTTCATTTTTTAAAATTTGGAATAAACGTGTATTTAAATCCTTTATAAATGAGTTCTAATCTTGATAAAATATTTTTATACATAATAAACTTTATGTGATACATTTTTAAAACCACTATAAAATTATAAATAGAATAATGATACCATTTTTTTCCTTCATTGTAATACTTCATCAATAGAACCTTTTTTAATATATAATGAAAATCTTTCTGAAAAATTTTTCTTGCAACCTACCTATGGTTATAATTCAAATATCTAACAAGAGAAAAATAATTTTAAAATTCCTGCAAAATTCCTGACATTGCTAACAACATTTTTGTTTTTAAATACCCACACAATGTTCTCTGTAAAATGTTAGTTATTTCCTTTATATTAAAAAATATAATTATATTTCAGATACCAAAATTTTAACACTTTAACAATATATATACAATTTTACAACATTTCCAGTATTTTGGAAATTTTTGCATAAATTATAATAATAAGTATTTAAATATACTTTTAAATGTAAGGAATTACAATTTATAAATATTGATTATTATTTTAATTCACCCCGATTTTATATGAAAATGAAAGTTCCTTAGATTTTCTACTTTTGAAATTTTAAGTGTGTAGCGATTTTTTTTTACAATATTTTCTAATTAAAGTATTTGATTTAAAATGTACGATTGGTTTATGTTTCATAACATTGCATTCCATTCTTAGTCTTTTCACGCACATTTCCCTTTAAATAGAAAATGTAATTTTAAAAGATTTTTGTGATAAAATTATAAGTTTTTCTCGAAAAATACTATATATATATATATATATATATATATATATATATATATATATATATATATATATATATATATATATATATATATATATATATATATATATATATATATATATATATATATATATATATATATATATATATATATATATATATATATATATATATATATATATAATATAATATAATATAATATAATATAATATAATATAATATAATATAATATAATATTACATAAAAAACATTAAAACTAGAAAGACAAAATTTAAAAAATATTAAAACATACATACATACATTACAAGGAATAGGAGGAAAGCATAGGGACCACGTCTTCATTAAGAGAAAGATGGTTAGCTATGCAAAATAAACACTCTTTTCTGACATGCACGAAGGACAAATGTCTAAAAATTGGTAAAAGAGGTGTTAATTCACCCTGTGTCCGGTCGTCTATGCATGGTTGGTACCGTAGGGGATCGTCAAAAAATAACCAAACAAAGGATGATGAATATCTTAACTCCAATTGCTTTAGTAATCATGCTGATTTAAATCTTTTTTCTGATAATTTGAAATTTAAAAGATGTGATTCTAAAAAATGTAAAACATGTCCTAATTTTAATAATTTCTAATTTTTGAAAAATCTAACTTTTCTTGTTCTTTTAAAATGTATAACATTATTTATCTCATCGAATGTAGTCTTTGTAAATATAGATATGGAGGCAAAAAGCAACCCTTTATATATCCACATTAATTTACTTAGGTCCAATATTAAAAATTTTGACAGTAAAAAATTTAATCTTGCATTCAATTATTTTCAAATACATAACTTTAATAACGCTATCATTAGCATTATTGACAGCGAACCTAATACAAATATAGGTATTATAAAAGAAAATAGTTAATCATAAATTTAAGATCTCTTGCTCTTTTCAGTCTAAATGAATTATTTAATTGCAAAATTATTAACTTTTTAAATACAAATTCCTTCTTATTTTTTTCATTATAATTATCATAAAACTAAAATATTTAATATAGGTGGATGAAAATTAATAAAAAACTTAAGATAAAATTGATCTTTTGAAAAAAAATTTTAATTTGAATTCTTCTTTTCCAAATACATATCATTGGTTACCTTGTAAAGTTTTTATAGTATAATTGACTTATAGAGATAGTAAACTTTTCTACTCGTTTTTAAACGATATAAATTTCAATAACCTGCAATTTAGGAATTTATTTTATAACTTATTTAATACAGATATAATAAAATTATAAAACTAAGAAAATTTTGAGATTACATTATTTTACGATTAATTTTCAACATCCAAAATTTGATAATATTAAATTCAATTGTTTTGTTAATGACTTATATAATATTTTCCCATAGAAGAAGTTAATTTCAAACTTGCATTTTTTATGATATTCCTTTTTGAAGTAAAGTGTTTAACTATAATCAATTTGGCAATAATATTTCCATATCTAGAAAAGTCTCCAAATGTATTTGTTAAAATAATGATCTATAAAAATTTATTAACCCTAATTTAGGACACATTATTACAAGGGATTTAAATATTGTCCCCTAAACTGAAACCATAAACTAACCCTAAACTAAAATAAATATTAAATAAAGGAACTAAATACAGACCAGTTTTTCAATTAAATAGATCTAAAATAATTAAAGTAATTTTACATAAAATTTATTCAGTTACCTTTAAACTTTCAAATCTGGAAGGAATTTTTAGCCTGGAAGTCTAAACTGTTTGATAAAATTAAGGATTTTATTTTTATTAATGATTTAACATTTCCTTGTATTAAACTTTGTTCAATAAATCCTGCCATTAAGAATCTTAAAGGTAACTTCATTATTACACCTGTTGATAAAGCCTCCAATAATTACGCATTTTTTTGTAAAATATTTTATTTAAAATTAATTGATAAAGAAACTGTTAATTCCACAGTTAATATCAATAATAAAAAATTCTTAGTTTTTATAAACTTTTAAATATAAACAATTATAAATTAGAGTTTTCTTATTAAAAGTTATTCCGAAACTTCACAAATCTATAAAATTCAGATATATTACTTGTGGTACACTAAATCTTATATGAATAAACCTAGAATAATTTTGGCTAAATTTCTTAACACTATATTAGACAATGTTGTTAAATCTGAAGCCACTTGGATTATTAGTGATAATAAGCCTATTTTGGATTCTTTATAAAAAAATTGTATACATTACATTAATTATTGTGATTTTTAAAGGCCTTTTTACAATCATACCAATTGATAAATAAAGCGATGTCTTGTATTTGTATTCTCAGGACTATAGGAATTTATTAAATGTTGATTTTGAATATTGTAAGCACTTCCTTAAAATGTGTATTGATTATAATTTTATATATAATGGCAGAAATATATTTTTTCAAAATTGTGGTATTCAAAAGGATCCAACTCTTCTAGCATACTTGCAAATCTATTTTTACATTATTTTGAAAAAAAAAGCTTCATTTATCAGTGTCCTTTTGCTTTTAGATAAATTGATGATTTTATTATTTCAAATAATTTAAATTTTGAAGATATTTCTAAATCTATTTACTCCAATTAACTTTTTCTAATTAAAACTAATTTATTTTATACTAAAGCAGAATTTTTAGATTTATTTATCAGTATTAATAATTCTATTACATGTGTTGATGTTTTTAACAAAACCAATCAATTTAATTTTAAGGTTAATAAGTTAATATATTGAAACTCAAATATTTCCTTAAAAATATATAGGAGAGTTATATTTAACGAACTAAATCACATTTATAGTATTTGTAACAAACATGAATTTACTAAAATTCATATAAAACGCCTAATTAATCAAAGCAAAAATAATAACATTCCAACTAATTTTATTTTAAAATATGAAGGAAGTAGAGAATCGCTTGTAAGATTGAAGTAATGCGTAGTTTTTTACAACTACAGAAAGGCCTCTCAAGCATTGAAGTTCTTACAAGAATCCCAAAAACAACTACATTCACTTCTTTCACTTTCTATAACTTTAAAATCTCTTTAAACATAATTAAACCTTAAATCTCCTTAAACACATTTTAATTTAAAATTTACAGCAAGTTTCTAAATTACTTAAACTTTTTGAATTTAATTATTGTTGGCAACTATTTCTTTATTTAAATTTTAAATTTACTTGTGGAAATTTTATCTTTATTATAATATATGAATTCGTTCTGGTTTGTTGGTGTTGGTGTTATGTCTGTTATTCTTACTATTGTGGGTCTGTTTACTTTTCTTATATATATATATATATATATATATATATATATATATATATATATATATATACACACACATATATATATATATATATATATATATATATATATATATATATATATATATATATATATATATATATATAAAGAGAATTGTGTTTTAAAGTTTTGTTTTTATTTAGTCATAATTTCTAAAACATCTATATGCATTATCTTAAAATAAAATTGAAAAATATACAATAAAATATAGAGGGAAACTGTTTTTAATTTATAAATAATAAAAATATATTAAAATTATTTCGGTAAGCAAAAAAATTAGAAGCTTTGATAAAATGCATTACTTTTCTAATACAAATTAACGATGAAATATTCGTTTCTTGTTTAAAGCAATAACTGTTTCCTTTGCTTTTGTTTTCTGTTTCACTTGTTTACATCCAACTAATATTCGTGGTTTTTCGTTCATATTTATTGATTAGGATTTACACTCTCTTTACACAAATGAAGGTTTTATATTTATTATATTACGTATACGAAATCATATTTAAGCCTGTTTACTCTTAAGTGTTAGTTTAATCTGAATATTTAAAAAAAAAACTAAAGCCAATTTATAAATTAGGCATTATATATTATTCAAAAATAATCTATAATACAAAAAAGTCTTACTTGTGATTTAAATTAAATCAGAGAAAGGTTTTAAGCAAAACAATAAAACTTGGAGCTAGAAACAATTGTTCAAGTAAACGAGCAAATTAAAAGCAATGAACTATGAAAAAAATTTAACTATTTAAAAACACGTCACACTTTTTGTAAAACTCTCCTTATAACAACTGAAGTCTTTGAGGAAGATTTTATTGAAACAAATTAATCATTAATACTGGATACTTGATTCTTCATTTAACATAATAATTATTCAGTACGTTTTAACCAACTTTTGTGGAATAGTGCTTAATACAGTTTAAATAATGTAATATTTAGAACTTTAATAAATATTTTAATTTAAATATTTGAATTCTAATCCAGCATAATTTATTTTGTGAAGGCAAAGAAATATGTAATTGCACATCATATTGTTCTTATGCAACTCCTAAACAGCTATATTGTTAATGTGCATTCATGGTGTGTGAATATTTAAAGCATCAATGTAATATGAACTACGCTTTTTCTCATTTAAACATAAAATCTTGGATATTATTGAGTTCAATTCAACGAGTATATTATGGATTATGCAAAATTATATGCTCATGCGTCATTTATAATATCTGTTATTAGTGAGCTCTTTCTTTCAAATTAAAAATATTATTATTATTAGCAATGAAATATAAGTTGTTTAATATAGTATTCCGAAGTTTACCAACAATCGTGCTAAAATAAAGTCAATATTATAAGACTCAGGTGTGATTAAAAAAATATCAGTAGAGATCCATTTTCATTCCATCACATGTTTTGGAATCTATAAATGAGGTTGAATCACTCTGTTTGCAGCGTGTGAGAGAGAGAGAGATCACAGAGAACTAGAATCAACAAATAAATTTAACCAGATGTTCTGTTTTCTTGGTCTGGGAGAACTAAGCAACTGTTCAATGGAAATCTTACATTAAAACAATGTATGCCATTATAATTATAAAATTTTGAAAAAAACAACCACCACTTAAACTAATCATTTACTACGGTAGATGATTCTTTGAAGATTGTAAGTTTTGGATTTTGAGTTAGTGTTTTTCTTGGTTTTATTTATTTATATAGCATATAAATTGGTTCAGAAGTTTGAGAGCTCATCATAATTTCATACATAATAAACTATATGGTTTTAGTTTTATATTGTATACATTTTTCAACAGATTATTCTATAAAAAAGTCCTAATTATCAATTTCAATAAAAAAACTAAACATAAAATCATTATATTATTGCTTTGAATTCATTTTCTTTATGTTCAAATTTATTGGTATGTCACGAAATATTTGTAAAAGGAGATTTATATTTATACATATTTTCAAATATTATTCATTATTTTTCGAAAAGAAACTATTAGAGAAATAAAAAATATAACTTTTATTGATCATCAAATTAAAAATAAGCAAAACTAAATGAATAAATGTACAAAATTATTTTGATTCATTCAATAATGAAAGTCGGTCTAAACTTTTTTTAAATAATAATGAAATAACAAGTACGTTTTTTATTTAATTTTAATATCAATATATAGAAGAATATCCATTACTTTATGCAATCATTTACAATAATTTTTAATACAAATAGTACAAAAGTATTGAAGTCCATGCACCAAATATGGAAAAAGCAGATGCCTTCATATTTTTTGAAATAAACCAGTAAAAATTTCGAAACATTCATATGAAAGATATGATTCTTTTATTTTGATTTTCTATGTAAGTTTGCATGAATACAGCACATGCAGAAATGAAGAAAGGGTTCGAGCTTCCTGTAAGTGTGGCAACTGTCCGAGTTACATGCTCCCTTGAGTCTAGTTACTATTTACTATCGAAAACAGCGCATCAACAGCGAACATAGCATAAAGCCTGGGGAAAAGAAGCTATTCTATCCTTTCAGAAGCTCTTCTATTTTGAAGTGTTGAACATGCATGAAAATCCATATAAACGGAACTATCCTTGATGTTTTCATCCACATAGAACTTCTGGTCAGAAAAAATGTACATCTGAACAAAAATAAGGCACTAATAATATACTGTTTTATATAAAATATTGAATCCTAATGCACTTATCATTAATGACATTTTTAAAACGGAAATATAGTAAAACATAACAAGTTCATTTTTTAAAATTTGTTGCTAAAAACATTTACTTTATTAAATTATTTTAAAAAGTATTGATTGCTCATTATTTTATATTAATTTAATTTTGCATTTATATTTATTTCCTTATAATTACTGCTATAGATTAAAAACTGTAACTTTAAGCATTTTATAGATTATGCTTTTCGTGTATTGTGTATGAAATGTATTACTTTAAAAACAATATAAATGTGCTAAATTTTTTTATAAAATTTCAAAGTAAAGAAAATAAATAAGAATTACTGTACAAACGATGTAAAATTTCTATAAAAATAAGTAAATTAATAGTTCAAAAGTATTTTCATGGAATAAAACATTTTTTACCGACTGTAAATTTTTTCAAATATTTTTAATAGTTGCCTACATAATTAAATGAGAGATATGTCTATAATGTTTTACTGAAAATATATAATTACTGATACAAAGATCTTTTCTTTCCCACTGAGATCCAAAGTACAAAATGTTAATTAATATACAATGTACAAAATGTTAACGTTGAAATGTTAATTAAATGGTATTAAAGGAGATATAAAAATAAAACATTATATATAAGAGATAACAATAATATGAGTTTAGTGATATTTGACTGAATCTAATATTTTAAGAAATCATTTCTATATTTACTAGTTGTGTTTTAAGCATTTTTACTTTTAATATGAGACTTTTTTTTATTTCATTCGTATAAAAAGTTTTACTAGTGCAAAAATATTTATAATGCAAACAATTTTCAAAATGGTTTTGTTGAATACAATTTTTAAAAAATGAGGAAAAATCAATGATTACATTAAAAATTATTTTATCGATTACATTTAAAATTACATAGGTGCAATTTTTTGTCTTCCATGTATCAATCGATATTTTACTTCTTTTTTATTTGCAAACACACTATCTAATATAAGTTGGTCATGTTTATTTATTCATTTCATGTGTCCGTAGTTAAATTTCATCTCTTAAAATTATTTTAATCCCAAAAATGCTATATTTTGTTATTCATATTTCTTACTAAATTTTGCTTTTCATACATTTTTTGTAGTTAACATTTATTGAGTAGATGATAATGTATAGGGGCAAAAAGTATATGCATATAATTTTTTTAATTAATGACAAGATAATTTGTTCGAAAAATAAAACAAATCAGTGTAAGATAAATAAAAATTTAAACGAACATTTGTTTTGAGATATGTCAAATGAATGAATTAATGTAATCATGATTCAGTATATGTTATAATCATATAAAAAATTGATTCATAAAATTCATATTAAGTTTAATTTCCCCAAAAATTTCGTAAGTCTTTAGTAATACACTCGAATTTAAACTTTTCAACTTCTTTAAGCATTCTAGATTAGTTTGTCATGTGTGGACAGCTATGTTTTAAATTTATGATCAAAATTGCATGTACATTATCATTCATGCTTACTTGATAATGTTAGATAATAGTAATTTCCATTTGAGGTTACTTAGTATAATGCTCATATAATTTTCTGTTCTTAAAACTTGAAATTTTAAGGTCAATATAAAATTATTTTATATACATTTTTCCTTTAAAAATATTATTTCGTTTAAAATGTTTTCTTACAGTTGTCGCTTTAGTAATTCATATGTTTTCCAGTGGTCTATCTGCAAATTAGAATTTTTCAAAATTTTTCTTGACATTCATACTTGACAAACAAATAGTTTTATGTATAAACTTAGCAACTGTTTTTTTTAATTTATGAAGTAGAAAATTTATTTATATACTGATCAAAAATATTTTTTATTTTAAGTTAATGTTATGCATGCTTTAAATCACGTTTTAATTTAACAGCTTATAAGCTGTGTGATTTACGTTAATTGTACGGTTATTTAAGCAAATATATTTATGCAAGTTGAGAAGAGATTTCAAGCATCATTTACAAGCTTAATATTTTTACTAAATTATTCACAATAAAATGAGGTGTTACGGTAAAAAAATATGAAAACTATATTGTATACTATTATATTATTACTTTAGAAATCTGTGATTACAAGTTGTGCATTCTTCAATTTTAACGGTATCATACCAATACCAAAAATTGCGAGGCTCTTGCCTTCCCTAGATTAACTTCTTTAGGCATCATCCATACTAGAGAATTAAACCTAGACTCCAATAAAGAGTTATATATTGGACTTTATTAATAAAGTGGGTGACCCGAGCAACTGGAACTAGGAAACATTGGGTTTGGAGTTAATAGTACAAAATGCTGATAAAAGCAGAGGTGCCCAATGACATACAAACCCAATTCTAAGAAGAAAAAGAATACCAAAAATTAGCTTAGAATATTTAAGCTTATATTATCTGTGTAAATTTGAATTTAAAAAAGAGAAGTGGTTAAAAAAGGAAGAATTTAAAAAAGATACTGAGATACTTTAAATTTATTTGTTTTTCTACATATCTTTTATCCAGCATTTGCCTCACAACCAAAAAATATTTTCGCTATTGAATATTTGTTTAAAAATTTCATAAAATATTTGGTAAAATTTTCGTTCTAGTTATTTAAAAGCAAAAATGAGGCTGCAATCGAAAGAAAGAAATATTGGAAATAAATACACTTTTCAAACACCTATATATACATATATATATATATATATATATATATATATATATATATATATATATATATATATATATATATATATATATATATATATATATATATATATATATATATATATATATATATATATATATATATATATATATATATATATATATATATATATATATATATATATATATATATATATATATATATATATATATATATATATATATATATATATATATATATATATATATATATATATATATATATATATATATATATATATATATATATATATATATATATATACATATATATATATATATATATATATATATATATATATATATATATATATATATATATATAAATATTTATATATATATATATATATATATATATATATATTATATATATATATATTTATATTTATATATATTCAGCATTAACCACATAAGTGCTATAAGTAAGCTTCATACTCCAACCGATCTTCAAAACCTTTACATTTTCAAATAATATTCAGACTGCTTCAACCACCAATAAAATCATCCTTAATATTGTTTTTCCTGTAGATGGTCCAAGTAATGCAACTAGTCAAGAAAAATTTATTAGTCATTAAAAATATTGACATCAAACAACACCATTTGATGTCAATATTCTTAATCAGTTTTTAAACTAAAAATAAATAGACTTCACTTAAAAAAAAACAAACTGAATAATAACAAAGCACTATTACAAAGTTGGATAATTAATATTATGAACATTTTCTGAAGATCCATTCCAGATTCCTCATAATTCCCATCAATAAATCTTTAGAAACCTATCTCTTCCTAGCCATTTTAAAAATAGAAGAAATAAAATTTTCATAAGGATATAGATCCATAAGACTCCAGACCTTAACTGTTAACCTGACTTTTGTCTGGAAGATCTGAAAGTCATAACAATTACATAACAAAACACTCTATACAGCTGTAATTTAAGCTGAAAATCTATGATACATGGAGTCCCGATTTCTGCTGTGCTTGTGGAAAAAAATAGTATTACTTAAAATCTTACTACATATCATATTCTTCTTACCAATTGTTTTAAGTTGGTTGCCTCACTCACTGTTCATAAGTTTTCTTTTCTAAATTACAAAATTCCACTTTCAGGCATGGAAAGGAAGAATATGTAAATTAAAACAAATTTAGTTAACATTTTTCAGATAGGTTATTCAAAATCTGGAAAATAATCATCAAAATTACATTTAAACATTGAATAATGTGTATAATAATAACAAAAAAACTGAAAATCTTTATAAAGAATGTGAAGTACCTGCCATTTGTTTCATAAAGACATAAGAATTCCACAGACTGTGCTCTTAATGGAATACAAAAGGCAAGAAATGCGGAAAACTACAAAGTACTTACAGTCAGATTTTTATACTCAAAACAAAAATGTAACATTCAACGAATATCGTCCAATAAGGATATAGAGTGCAGTAAAATTATTCTTTAAATATCATCACTGATTACTTCTTAACTGTTTTATATAGTTCATATATAAAATATTTTAAATCATCAAGTTTAAAAAAAGCTCTCATCTCCAATTTATTTTTCTACAGACTACCTTCCCATAGTTAAGTTTTCACTAGATTCACTGTTCCTCATATGATAGCTCCTCTTACATAAAATATGAAAATTTGACATGCTATATCATAGAATAAGAAATAATATGCTTAGCATTTTAGATTGTAAAATTTTTTGCGAAATCTATGGGTTAAGCGATTATTTATAATAGTATCGAAAGGAGATATACCCATAAATATAACTATAATTACATAAATTAAGAATTTTTATATTAAACCAAATTTAATTCCTGCATGAAATTTGTTCATTATATTTTTCGATATTTGACAAGATTATTTTATTTTCCAGAAACATTTCTTATCTATTACCGAGGCATTTTTTTACCAAATTCTTAGATCATATAACTTTGAAAAAATATTTATAGATTTTATTAATATTAGTAACTTACTGAGTAATCCATCAATGATAATTAAAACATTTTTAGCCTCGCATAGCAAAATAAATGCAGATGAAAATATTTAACTCAATAAAATCAGAGAAAAAAGTAAAATCAAAAGTAATTACAAATATATTTCAAACGAAATCAAATAAATGAAAATGTATAGTAAGAACTTTTAACGAGCGTGCTAGAATAATTTAAAAATGAATTTCATTTCCGTTTTCTTATGTAGGAAATATCGTGTACATTATTGTCAAAAAATGCGACTGAAAAATTTTGTTTTTCATTTAGTCTTCATGGTGAATCAAAGAAAGTTCAAAAAGAGGGAAGTGACAAGTTTTCATTCTTTTGACAACTTATGTGTATACCGTATACAAGACTTTCAGATATGGATTCAGAAGTATTTTTAACTTTCAGCAGTTAGTTTTGTGAAGATAAATCATACTGTTTTCTTTTCACTTTCAATATCTTTATATGATATGTGTTTTCCGACAGCAGGCTTACGATAAAGAAAAACTATATATTTAGGTATTTCAATATTTTACACGATATGTAGAAATCATATTTAAGTACATATGTGTGTGTACTAAAGATTACATAAAAATATTACAATTTATGTACACATAGATTTGTATACATATGTATTGTAATATTGTAAAATCTTTCACTGTAACTTTTTATGAGGATTCAAAACATATAACCATTAATTTAGATTAAATATGTATTTTGTCTTCTGTGAAATATATAACTCTCATCTTTATAGATATTTTTATTTGTAACATTTTAAGAAAATTGTGCAAACAAAACGCTTTCAACTTTATTTGTATTATATTATAATTGCTTCGTTTATATAACACCTTGATTTTAGTTTGATAATTAAAAAATGATATAACTGAATATTTTTATGTATTTATTTGTTAAGCATTTTGATTTAGTTTGTTTTTTTAGAAATGAGGTATTTCTGATAAACTAAATTTTTATTGCTTCTGCAGACTATAATTAGAGTCAATATTTTTATTCCTGATTAAATTTATAGACTTACTGTTTGGCTTATAGACTTACTGTTGGACACAAATATCTGATTATATTTAATATAAAATGTGTTGTTACTTATGACACTTGGACAAACCAAGTTCACTATGCCGAAGTATAAAACATGTTACCTATAGCCATTTTTTAAGAAAAAAGAAATTTAAATAAATGTTGTTACTCCTATTTAAATACTTTATGTTTTCGATAAAAATGATTTTTCAGTTATTTGATATCAGACTAATATGTCATACATTTACTTTTATGTTATTCAACTGCAATACGTACAATCTTTAGACTTCCAATGCACTAAATTATTGTTTTAAAGCTAGTATTATTTCAAAAAATCTTACTTAACAGTTAAACATTTAAGATTAGGATCGGACAAAACAGCAACAATAAATTCCTTGCAAAAATCAAAAAGTAAATTTATTTATTTTTAATGTTGTTAATATGTATAAGTTATTACATTTAAAATTATAAATTGGTAAGCAACATAAAAAACAAATTTAAAAATCAAAATTAAACATTGAATTCATTAGAAAAAAAAGGACAAATATAAAGAAATTTATAAAGCACATAAAATTACGCAAATTATTTCGGCTTTAAAACTATTCACAATTTATGTAAAACAGGTGGAAAAATGCACAAACGATTTAACTAGTTTCTAAAATTTCTCTTTTAGCTACATTACAAATTGCAGTGAAAAAAACCATGTTCCTCAGTTTCAGCATTTTGATCACAAGATTAAATATCACTTAGTCCAAATGAAACTTAAGCAAGTAAATTTAAAATTTTTCCTCACCCCGTATTATAACTAAAATAATTTATTGATCTGGTTTGATTTTTTTCTCACTAATTATATAATTATTAATTTCCCCAATAAAACATGAAAATGCTGAATTATGTTTCTAATATTATTTCAAAAACATAATTAATTTTTGAATTTATATTAAAATCTTTTCTTAAATAATTACAATTATGCAATATAAATCACAATGTATTTAAAATAATGTATTTAAAACGGGAAAATGTTTGCATGATCTTAAAGTTTTAAAAATGAAGTATTGTGCTTTAAATAAATATTGTCGAATGTTTTTGTAATCAATATGCAAATTAAATTCGTAAAATTTATTTTTAGCATCAAATATTTTAGATAGTGTTTTTAAAAAGGAAAACATTTAAGCATTTTTACAATTCAGGAAAATATTCTTTGTATATATATATACATATATATACATATATATATATATATATATATATATATATATATATATATATATATATATATATATATATATATATATATATATATATATATATATATATATATATATATATATATATATATATATATATATATATATATATATATATATATATATATATATATATATATATATAAAGAGAGAGAGAGAAAGAGAATAGAATAATGGTTTAGAGAATTTAGAAGAGGTTGCAATTTTCTTTAAGATGAAGAACACACAGGAATTCCACCGTCGGCAGGAGTCCCGGATAATGTGTCTGCCATACGAAAAATGTTAATGGATGATAATTGCTGTACCTATCAAATGATACAGAAGGAACTTAACATTGGATCCTCAGACATACACAAAATCATTCATGAAGAATTACATATGAAAAAAGTAGTGTGCCGTTGGGTTCCCCATAATCTAACTGAGCATCAAAGAGAGGAGCGTGTCAGAATCAGTAAGGAAACTCTTAATATGCTGAATGATGGTGGCCACCACATCATTTCTAAAATTGTAACAGGTGATGAAACGTACATACCGTTTTTTGACGTTCCAACACGTCAAGAAATCAAAGTATGGGTCTTTGATGTGGCTATAAAGGCAATTTTTTCATCTATTTGAAGAAATGAATGGCTTAAAGCATTTAATCTGTGGAAAATTCGTCTACAAATGTGCATTGATGCTGGAGGAGACTACTTTGAACACACCTAAAATTTTGTTAGTATAACTTTAAAAACCTAGTTGTATCTCAAAAATTTCAGAGTGACCCTCGTATATATATATATATATATATATATATATATATATATATATATATATATATATATATATATATATATATATATATATATATATATATATATATATATATATATATATATATATATATGTATGTATATATTAATGATATATTAACATTGAAAATATGAATTTTTGATTCTTCTTAAATTAAAAGGATACTTTTATTATAGTGTAAGTGTACTGCCCTTGTTACAGATAAAAATCGAGTTTACGAAATTCATTAATTTAGCATTTAGTCTATTTATATAAAAATATAATTAATATATTTTAAATGATGATAGCATTAATAAAATGTAATTAACAATAAAGTTATTCATTTAGTAATTTTTTTAAATTATGCCCTTGAAATTCTTTTAATATCTCACAGTACTAAAATTGTTAAATTGCATAAAGAAATTGAAACTTTTATCCAGCATTGAAAATTTTGATTTGAATTTCTTATTATTTTTTAATATTTATTAAATAGAGCAGTACATAATAAAAATTAACATAAAATTGATTTTTTTAAATATTTAATACAAAAAAATTATAGCATATAGGATTAAAAGATTTGATTAACTACATTGTAATTACTATAAACTATCTGCTAGTCTTTCTGTAACAAAGAGAGTCTACAACTTTAGCAAATTCTTCCATCATCTCTCTTCTCATGCGAAACTTCTTTACAAAATATTTAATATCTTTAAATGTAATCCTGTGCAGAATTTTAAGATACACATTCCTGATTAAAAAAATTCAAAAATATACACACGCAATTGTATTAAATATAAATATATATAACTTGGACTTTTGTAAATTTTATATAGCTTTTTTTAGAATCATGAAAAATGTATAGTTTTCTGGAAATTGACTTCTCAAGTAAACTTGAATATATTTCCTTCAACAAGAACATTTAAATTAAATGCAATTTTAAAGTCTATTAACTACAAAGTGTATTACTTTTATTAGGTATTTCTAAAAGATATTTATCACCTTTGGGAAACTCATCTATCAAGAAATCTTTTGATTGCTTTGAAACATATTATAGCATATTCTTACCTTTAAAAGTTTAGTAATTTTATTGAAATATTAAAAAAATCAAAGTATGAAATTTACTTTAAAAAACTAATAGATAACACTGTTTCTTTTTTTTAACAATATTATAATTCTTTAAATTAAATGGTACATATATTTTATAACTCCTTTCAAACTAACTGGAAAACAAATACGATTATAAGTGAATAAATTTTTCTATGAAATTTATCTCCCTCAAATATGCAATTTGAATGTCAAGTACTTTTTTCATATTTTTTTTATGTTTCGTTTTATTTGATTTCCTATGTGAATTTTTAAATACACTAAGTATACACTGTCATTTTGTTATAACTATATATTTCTATTTGTTTTTTCAAGGATAAATTGTATTTTCAATAGGAAATTACATTCTACGTTCAAGTACTTCACCAAGATAAAAAGATAATTAAAGAGTACTTCACAAATTAAAAAGTAAAATTAATTTAAAAGTTTTAATCTTTATATACACCTTTGAAAAAGTTAAATTTACAGTAAATTCTATAAGGTGTCATTTATCATGTGTGTTAAGCAATGAATTAATACGTTTTGAGTTTAATGTTTTCAAAAACTGAAAAAAATCAATTTTTAATACTAAAGAACATTGAATAGTTAACAGATATTATTTTTCTTTTTAAATGTCATTATTTAAAATTGAAAAGGCTACTTATAAAATTTCACATAAGTTTTAAGTATTAGTAATTTTTCTTTATCTTTATTTATTAAATATAAGATAAAATAATAATCTACAAAAACATAATTTTAATAATTAATATAAAAATATTACTGAATAATAATTTAATGTTAATAAAGAAAATGTAATATATATTTCAATTTAAAAAAACTCATTAAAAACACTCATGCGCATGTAAAAAAAACTGGTAAGTACATTTTCAAATTTATATGCAAACACTTTAATGCATCGCTTATACAAAAATATTTTTGTGCATAGGGGTTTACAATTTAGCTTATATATAGCATATTTTCCATTCTTGATTCAACTATGTCCAAGTTTATTCGGAAACATTTATGACTCGAAAAGGATTTTGCAGTATATTCAAATAAAAATATGTTTAATGTAAAACAAAGGTAAATAGAGCATAATAAAACTATAAAAAGAATATATGTGAGTAGAATAAACTTTATATAAATATGCAGAGGATTTTATCTTAAATTCTATAATATAAATGTAAATAAAAAACCATATTACGTTGTCATTTTTTACAATTACTAGAAATAAAAAAAAACAGAAGAACTTAAGAATTAACATTCAAAATCCTGAGGCCTGAGCAGCTACCAGGCGCGTCGGCAGGTGATGGATCGCTGAACGTCCTGTAGGAATGACAGGATAGCCTTGAATATAGAATCAGAGGCCGCAAACCAGCTCCGGTAAACCCTGGTGTTATGCGACCCGAGTCTAGGGCTATTTGGCACCACGGTAATGGTGTCTTAACGGAGCCTCTAGTTGCTTGATGAACTTCTAGAGTTCATTTGCCTTGCCCAGTAACTCAGGCAATGCTGGGTGGACTGTTATATTACCTGAGCTTATTAATTGTTATCTTGTGGCTGAAGAGACACAAGAAATAACAAACCTTTCTGCATTTGCAGATGAAGCCTTTAAAGCAGACCTTGCTGAAAAGGACAAGGGAACGCAGAGGCAATCTAGTGAAGGGGCAGCAATGAATCTTTCACAGGACATAGAAATGACCTCCAAACCATCTTCTTCTGGTAAGAATCAGTAAGCTATCGCTAGCATGACTGACTCTCTGACCAGAATCAAACTTAAAATAAGACTTTCTGGTGCCCAGAAAAAGATGCTGGTAAAGGAACGCAAAATTGCTAAGGGGACTTGGGTTGAAAAACCCAAGGCAACCAAAGGCGAGAAGCGTCCCGCCAACCGGATGAACCAGGACAAGGCCGGAAAGACTGCCTAGAGAGAAGGACCTGGGGACTTACTTACAGGGTGGCTCTCACGGCGATCAAGATGGCTGTGCTCATAGAGGGTCATCCGGAAAAACGGCTAATAGAGGAACAGGCCTTTGAACTGGAACTCTTGTTAACCGAAAAAATAGAAAGGAATTAGGTTGGATTTGCCCCAACCTTCCTATCATATAAACTTGAGAATGGGGCACTTATTGTCAACTGTGCAGATCTAGGGAGCTCAAAGTGGCTGGAACAGACTGTCAGTGACATAAGCCCCTGGCAGGAGCAAAAACTCTTGGTGGGTGAGGCAAGGAAACTTGTCAGAACCACCAAGATAATTGCAAAACTGACGAAAATCTTACCCCTCTCTGAATTTATCCTGAGGGACATGACAGCTGTGAAAGCCAGACTCAACATAAAGGAGGGGACAGAGAAATTGTTTTTGACTCTGTGTACTAGACCTATGAAGAGAAGGCTCCACCTGATCATTCTCTGCACAAGTTCATGAATTTTTGCAGAGACAACAACTTATAGGTAGTCATAGGACTAGACTGTAATGCTCACCATGTTGTCTGGGGAAGTACGGACACAAATAAAAGAGGTGAATGCCTCTTAGAATTCAATCTAAACTACGGGTTAGATATTCTAAATGAGGGCAACGAACCAACTTTCATTAGTTCCAATCGATCTGAAGTTACTGACATTACTATAGCGACAACGTTTATTAGTAAAAATATCAAAAATTGGAAAGTAGATGGCAGACCTTATGGCTCAGACCATCAAAACATCTATTTTGAAATCCACTCTAATGTGTGTCTCGATCGCATGTTCAGAGTTAGGACGGATAGTTAGGATGGACTGGAAGAAATTCCAAGAGGAATTGACTGGGTTGGTTGAGCTCAGGAACAGACCTGTTATAGACAAATACGATCTAGAAGTTACAGCAGACCTTCTGCACAGTAGTATTCTAGATTCTTATCATAACAATTGCCCTATTCGCACTAGGAGAGCTAAACTCCAATGTCCTTGGTGGAATGACTCTCTAGCAGCCGAAAGGGCAAATGTTAGGAAACTTTTTAATAAAGCCAAGAAAAATGGTGGATTGGAGAGCTATAAAACGGCCCTCACTAATTATAACAAACTTGTTAGGGAAAGCAATTTAAACTCCTGGAGGAAGTTCTGTGAAGAGATAGATTCTATTTCTGAAGGAACTAGACTCCAAAAACTTCTCAAAAGAGATGAACTTATTTTGGTTGGCACCTTAAAGGACGAGGTAGGTAATTTTTCTGTTTTCGGGAAAGAGGTTATGGAAATTATGACCAAAACCCACTTTCGAAGAGCTAGAGATATTTATAGCAACGAAGAGAAGCACTGAATCGGCTCTTTGCAAAGAGCGAATAGCGATCAATGGACTATCGCTAAAAATATCGTAAACAACAACATTGTTAAATGGGCAATCTTTGCCTTAAAACTCTAAAAAGCCCAAGGACTGATGGAATTATGCCATCATGATCCAGAAGTTAGAGGAGGTTATCAAACCAGTGCTAACTAGAATTTACAAAGCTAGCTTAGCACTGAGTTACATACCAAAGATGTGGTAGAAGACTAGGATTGTTTTCATTCCTAAACCTGGCAAGGCCAAGTCTTACATGACCAACATGACCAGGCCAAGTCTTACAGACCAAGTCAATATTTCTGAAAATTATGGAGAAAATCATTGATCGGCATATTAGAGATTACTTGGGTAGTAATAGTCCCTTACATGCTCTTCAATTTGCCTATCAACCCGGCAAATCTACTGAAACTGCTTTACATCAGCTAGTTTCAAAGATTGAAACCACTCTGGATCAAAACAAAATTGTCTTGGCAGCTTTCCTCGACATCCAAGGTGCCTTTGATAACACTTCCCATCCATCCATCCTCAATGCACTTAGAGGGGCAGGGATTAATCAGACCCTGTGTACTTGGATTGAGGCCTTGATTTCGGATAGATGTATACAAATGAACATCTTCGGTGAATCATTTGAAAAAAAGACTACTAGAGGTTATCCTCAAGGAGGTGTTCTCTCACCATTACTTTCGAACCTAGTTGTAAATAGCCTTATAAAATATCTAAATGATAGGGGTTATTATACGCAAGGATATGCTGATGACATTGTTATCCTTATCCTTGGCAAAGATTTCGATATAACTTGCCAGCTCATGCAGGATGGTCTAATTTATGTAGGTCAATGGTGCATGGATAGGGAACTGATGGTTAATCCTCAGAAAACCTACCTTGTACCTTTTACACGCAAAAAGAAACAGAAAGGTTTTTTCATACCAAGGCTTTTTGATGTTGAAATCAATGTGCCTTCAGAGGTGAAGTATCTGGGCATTTATTTAGACCAAAAACTCACCTGGAATAAGCACATTGATGATAAAATTAACCGAGGAAAGAAAAGCATTTTTCAAAAGCAAGAAAAGTGAGCAAAAGATTTGCAGGCGAATGATAGGTAAAAATATGGGTCTATATCCAAAACTGATGTTGTGGATGTACACAGCTATTGTCAGGCCCATTCTCACATATATCTGTGTGATCTGGTGGCGTAAGAGGGAACAGAAGACTGTAACTGACAGACTAAGAGGTCTACAAAGACTGGCCTGTCTCTGCATCACCGGAGCAATGTCCACCGCGCTAACCAAAGCATTGGAAGTTATGTTGGATCTGACTCCCTTAGACATCTTCATCTGCAGCACTGCCAGAATGACTGCATTCAGAATGAAGCTACAAAATTAATGGTATGACCTACCTGTTGCCAAAGGGCACAGGGGTATTACCGGGAAAATTCAAGTTCCTACTTTCCTGATTGCCTCGGACATCATGGAAAATTCATACATGTTTGAAAGGGCATTTGAAATAGTTTTTCCAACTATAGGCGAATGGAACAATAACATGTTTGAAACTAAAACAGGAGATCTAATCTGGTACACAGATGGATCACTGAAAAACAGCCTCTCAGGAGTGGGAGTATGTGGCGCGTCACCAAGTACCAGCCTATCTGTAAGCCTTGGGCGATACGCTACGGTTTCCAGGCAGAAATTTTGGCCATTGTCTACTGTCTGCGACTAAATATGAGGAAGAACTACCACGGTAAGCGAATTCTCATTTTTAGTGACGGTCAAGCAGCTTTAAAAGCGCTCAATTCTTTCGAAATCAAATCTAAAATGATTTTGGACTATAGAAACCTTCTTACAGAACCGGACACTAGAAACAAGGTGATCCTTGTATGGCTGCCAGGGCACAAAGTATCGAAGGTAATGAAAGGGCTGATGAACTTGCTGAACAAGGATCGTCTTTTGCTCCCATCGGAGCAGAACCTTTTGTGGGATCAATTTGAAGACCGCAAAAACCAATGTTCTTAGATGGGAAAAACGGAAGATGTATGAAACTTGGCACAACACTCTCCTGGTCAAACCTACGCTAAAAGTATGATCTGTTGATCATTAGCGAAGATTGCCTCTGAAATTCTAAGATGCTCTAGGTAGGAGATATGTTTAATCGTAGGCTTCATAACTGGGCACTACTATTTCAGAAAACACCTCCATAAAATGGGACTGTTTCAGCAAGAGATTATCTGCAGGAAATGTCATACGCAAGAGGAAACGGCCAAGCATATCATTTACGAATGCGAGGCTCTTGCCCTCCCTAGATTAACTTCTTTAGGCATCATCCATATTATAGAGTTTCACATAGACTCCATTAAAGGGTTATTGGACTTTATTAATAAAGTGGGTGACCCGAGTAACTGGAACTAGGTAACATTGGGTTTTGCAGTTATTGGTACAGAATGCTGATAAAAGCAGAGGTGCCCAATGGCATACAAACCCAAATCTAAGAAGAAGAAGAAGAAGAGAAACATTCAAAATAGTTAATAACAATATTTATTGTTTCAATGATCAATATGTGTGTGTAATATTTTTTTAATTAAAACTAAAAAAATAACCTTTAGTTTAAAGTTTTCTGTTATTTGAAACTTATTTCTGAGTAAGAATTATTAAACTGAATTTAATACTAAATAAATTTGTCTTTTTGAAGCATTATATCTTAAAGATATTTTTAATCTAGTAAAAGTAAAATAAAAATTTCAAATATAAAAAATAACTAAGATTACATTTATACAAGAGAATTTATTTATAAATATAAATCTTCTCTCTTATAAAAATTTCGAAAATCAAAATCATTTTTAAGATGTGTTAAATTTATATAATAATTATTACAGCATAAGTACAATATTTATTGAAAATTTTGTAGTTTTTACAATAATTTTGTTTAAAAATGTTTTATATGTATTTTTTAAAAAAATATTTTAAATATTACAAAAATACAAAATTTTTGAAATTAATAAATCATGAAAAAGTAATTCATTTTTTCAGGTATTTCATGCATTTTATTATTTTTATTTTAAATGTTTTAAAAGACGAAAATACAAATTAAAATTTATCTTCGCACTATACATGTGGATTTTAAAGATAATATCATGAATCATTTTATTCGATTGGATATTTGAATAAAGAAAAACAATTATTTACGACAGAAATTTCTAAAATTTGTTTGAAGCCAGCGAAGAAATATATATTAATGAGTCAATTCAGCCCAGCATGTTTTCCAAAACAGTCGAAAAAGAAATGTCAAATTTTTGAGGAAAATATATGGTCCTTCTGTTTTGTTTTCCAATAAAATTTTGCATGAGAACAGAAATGAAAAAAAGATCTCAGTTCGCTCAAACCTCTGCAGCTGTCTGTGTTATCTGTTCCCTAGCGTCTACTCAGTATTTACTATCGAAAACAGAATATCAAAAAAAAAAACTTAGGGAATAGCCTTGGGAGAATAAGCTATTCGATCATTTCAGAAGTTCTTCTATTTCAAACTACGGGAAATATTTGAAAATCCATATCACTGAAACTGTTTTTGATATCTTGTACTCCATAGATTTCCTAGTTTGTAACGTTGAATATTTCACGTACTGATCGAAACAGATGTGGATTTGATTACCTGTAGAGACGTAGTTTTAAAAACTTCATTATCAAACTACTTGTATACATAAACAGGGATTCTAAAATAAAATTAATATATACGTTTATATTATATTTCATATTTAAACCTATCTATCTATATCTATCTATCTGTCTACCTATACACCTCATCTACAATGTTAGGCTTAATCACCTCCTTATGTTGTTGACAACTTTAACACATTGTAAAATTTTATGTAAAGAGATATTTAAAACCATTCATTAATAACTAACGTAATGCTTGCAATTTTTTATTGTTTTCAGACATCTAAAATAACATGTTAAACAGATTCGTAAAAATATATGTATAATAAATCAACAAATATATATATATATAGTATATATATAGAATAGTATATATATATATATATATATATATAGTATATATATAGAATAGTATATATATATATATATATATATATATATATATATATATATATATATATATATATATATATATATATATATATAAGTTATATATATATATATATATATATATATATATATATATATATAGTATATAGTATAGTATATATATATATATATATATATATATATATATATATATATATATATATATATATATATATATATAGTATATATATAGTATAGTATATATATATATATATATATATATATATATATATATATAGTATATAGCAATATTAGAATATAATAAGTTAAAATTTATTCTATGAGACTTCCTGATGCTGCTATATAAAACAATATATTCAAACGAATGTTTAGTTAATTTCAAAATAAACTTATATGGATTAATTGATTTGCATTTTTTAAAATTTTTTATATTTATTAATTTTGATATCTGCCAAATTCTTATAATTTATTATTTTCGTATTGTTTCCTCTGTTAAGTATTACACCTTTATGTTAGGAAATTACAGAATATTTATGATTATGCAAACAATAAATAAGGAATATGACGTATAAGAACTTAATTTTCAGCATTTCCTTTTAAGAATCTAAGTATTAAAAGCATTGTATTGAGAAGTATTGCTAATTATCTATTTTCTATTATAATAACTTCGACATTTTGTTTTTAATAGGTTCATATACATTTTTTTAGTGCTTTAAGAAATATTCTAGCTGAGCTAGTAGCAGAGTGGTTAGTACTCTTGCCTTCGGTTCAACAACTCGTGGGTTTGAATCCCACCTTGGTTTTGGATGATTATAGTGGTTCGGAAGTCACTATAAGTGGTAGGTCTAAGTCTAATGAGCCCTAGAGTGCAGAAAATAATTGTTAAACGACAAATCAAAATGACAACCATTAAAAATATTTTGAGATTGCAATGTCTAGAAATTAACTCCTAATTTATGTAATTCTCGGAAATATTCTTATCAGATATATCCTTAATTATACTAATATAAAGATTAATGATAATAATAACTATGATATATTTTATTTAAATCTTTTTTCTAAGTATGTAAAAAGTATACAAAACGTAAAATTAATGATTTTTATATATTTTTATATTTTAAACAATATTTTTATGTTAAATTACTGTAAAATATTAATGTTACTGCAGAATATTGGTGATTTTTTATAAGAAAATATTCACAACTGAAATTTGTACTCATTAAAAGAGGATTGTTATTGAAATAAATATGATAACATTCTCTGAATTTGATTCCGATTTGAAAAGCTAAGAAAATGAACTTGTAAATTGTGTTTCAAATTTACAACTTTTACATTTTAAGGCAAATCACGCTTGTATTTCTGAAAACATTTAAATAAAAGTATTATAAAAATAATATTTTCTTTTATATATGTATATCTATATCTATATCTATCTATCTATCTATATCTATATCTATATCTATATCTATATATATATATATATATATATATATATATATATATATATATATATATATATATATATATATATATATATATATATATATATATATATATATATATATATATATATATATATATATATATATATATATATATATATATATATATATATATATATATATATATATATATATATATATATATATATATATATATATATATATAAACTAATGTTAATTTGAAATTAAGTTCTGCTTTTACAAATACTGACTGCTTTTACAAATATTACACATTCATTTTTGAAAGAAAATATTTTTTAAATATATTTTTAATTTAACGGAATTTTTGAAAATAAAGGTTCTTTTTATTGAAATTAAAAAATAAAATTATCATGCGTTATTTGCCATAAATAACTGGTATAATTTTAAATTTCCTTCACATATTTTACATTAAATTTGTTCCACTCCTTACATGTATTCTAGTACCAACAAGATGTAAGTTAATAATAAATTATTTGATAAAAATTATTAAAAAATTAAATAACATATATATATATATATATATATATATATATATATATATATATATATATATATATATATATATATATATATATATATATATATATATATATATATATATATATATATATATATATATATATATATATATATATATATATATATATATATATATATATATATATATATATATATATATATATTGATTGATTGATTGATAAATAGATAGATATGTATGTATAAAATAAAACATGCATAGTTTATTAACCCAAAAATTGTTGAAAAATAAGAAAGTTTGCTGTTTGCAAAAAAATTGAATAATTTAAAAATATAAAAGGATAGAGTAAAAATGTGCGTTGCATGCTTCTAGAAGATTTTAATAAGTAATTATGTTATGCTATTTATAAAGATAAAGTTATGACAAGAATTTACATTTCAGTAATTTTATTTTAATAAATTTATACAAATAGTGATTTATAAGAATGAAACTAAGTTTAGTTTTATATTTATTAATTGAAGTCTTCTAGAAGAAGTGAAGAGAAAATATGTATGATTTTTTAACTGAACCCTCAAATTTAATTCAGTTATGTTTTTATGCATAGAATCATAAGTATATATAGTTAAGATGCTTCATTAATTTCTATCATTTCTGCAAAATTTCTAGCTTCAGCAATATTTTGCAGCAAATTCACACTCAAAAATTCTTTTTTTTTCTGTCCACAGCAATTTATTAACTTTTCTGTTTCTAACATCTCACTCTGATTAGCTCACTCTTTTAAATTACTCAAAATAAATTTTGTTAAGTGATGTCAAATAATTTTTTTAATTTGAAGCCCATAAAGTGAAATCATTTAGATTAAATATATATTTAGTAGTAAACTACCACAGAAATGAAGTCAGGTATAAAAAATTTTGCACGGATTATTTGATTTTAATAGATTTTAAGTTAACACACGAATAAATTGAATCAAATGAAATAATAGTGATTTTATCCTAATTAAAATTTTATTAAGCAGAAAAATAGTTTCATAGTTTAAAACTTTTCAAACAGCAATTTTATTTATAGTTTTTTAATATATCACGTACTATCCAAATATTAGAAAAGAATGTTTTTTCCTCTTTTTGAATACATTTGCCCACGTAACACTATCAAAATATAACAAAATATTTTTAATTACAAATGTAGTACACACATTTGATTACTTAAAAATTAATTTATGACAGTTATGAACTCAAATTGTAATTCATTATATGCCTCCTTTCATTTATTAAAATATAAAACTTAGTCTAAATTTGTATCATGGAATTAGTTTCAATATTTTGAAAGTTATAAATATTTAAATACATTTTTTCCAATGATTGCATATGGCAAATGTATAAAATATTTTTTGTATCAAAACAAATATTTCAGATAAATTTTTAATTGAAATATATTTAAATATTTTAAGAAAAAAACAAGCAGATTTTGCAGAAATTGAGTTTACATTAATTTTTCTATGGAATATACTTAGAAAATAAATGAACTATAATTCAAAAAATTAACGAATGGTTAAGTTAATTATTATTTTCTTGTAAACTTTCATTATAAGTAAAATTAAGAGAAGTTGAATTTAAAAATACACAATTAATTATTTTAAATTATAACATTTTATCTGATTAGATTACTGCTTAAGTCATTTCGAAACCAAATATAGAAAATATATGCTAAATAAAACATTAATTAAAATTGATGCGTGTTTGTACCTTTTTTTAAAAAATTAAGAGATTATGAATTCATATAAAATTGCTAAAAATAAAATATTATTAATTTATATGATAATTTCAATGCTTACCAATTTTGATAGGTGGATTATTCAAGCTGCTCACAAAGTTTATTTTAAAATTTTTAAAAAGTCATTTTACTCTAAATGTTCCTAAATATTTATCTATATTTATTTCGTTAGTTATGAAAAATAATTAAATGCTTAGTTTAAAAAATTATAGAACGTGTTTCACAGCAGCAGCGACATTTAAGAAATATTGGTAAAAGTTAAGCATTTTGTGTTTTAATTATTTTCATTTTAAAAAATTGGGAGTTATAATATAAATTTTGAATAAAAATAAAAGTATTATTATATTGTTTTAATTTATTCAATGCATTTAAAATAAACTAAATTATGAGACAATGAATTGAAACATATATCTAAAATAATTTGCTTTAAAAAAGTTCATCGGGGTAAATCTCAACACATTGGTATTTTTGGTGACAAAACGTTGATCTAAAAATAATATTTGTGAATTATTTTACTTAAAAAACATAAGCATTTTGTCATCTATAATTTCTATTGAAATTAAACTGTTAGAAAATGCGATAAGCATTTATTTAGTGATATTTTGTTTGAAAGTTGCATTTGCCAAATTTATCGATACGAAGGTAAAATTTAATGGTATCAAAAAAAAAACTAAGTTGTTTTAAGTATCACATTTCATTATTCTATAACTATTATTGATGTAATTTGTATTGTTTTTTCATCACTTTTATTTAAATAATTATAAACCATATCATATCATTAATACAAAATTTAAAAATACGGACAAAACTTTCTTCCAAAAAAAGCAACATTTTATATAACCTATTTAATTTATATCATCATCAAGCAATAAACTGTATACTTACAATTAATTCAATTTATATTTTATCGAATTATAGCTTTAATGATCAAAGTCACTAAGATTTATTTTAATATTTTAAATCACGGTATATAAGTTCTTTTTTTAATATTCTAATCATAAAATATTTTGTAATTATATTCATGAATTTAGAATTTAAAATTAACATTCAAATTCGGCTGAAAAAGCTAGATGTGAGGTTTTTTTGTTTTCTATTGAAATTTCATGAGGTAATTAATTCAAATGTTCCTTTCCCACGAGTATATTTAGGATGGATTCAAACAACTTATTTATATCTAAAATCTGCTTAAACATTCATAAAACAAGGGATACGTTTCTTTTTTGAAAAAAAAAATGAAAAAACAGGATCCGATTAAAATTATTGAAATGACAAAAAAACCTTTGTAAATAGCAAATTCAATAGTTAGTATCATAAAAAATAATAAACACACATATTTCTGCATTTCATGATGTTATAAATATCCTATTATTTGATTTTGTAATTAATAAGTTTTAGTATCTATATATGGACTACTAATATTATCAAAAGTAAAACCCATGCATTTGCATTAAAATACATAAACTGCATTGCTTGCTAAGTAATTTAAACAATCAATCCATTTCTGTTAAAAGTGATAATAAAAGTTTTTTTTAATAAAATCTAATTAAACAAACGAATATTTTTGTCAAAGTTGTAGCAAAATCATGACACATATATTTCCACATGACTGCCTCTCACCTATTTTGCTGTAGTAAGTTTGCAAAACTTATATTTTATATTATAAAGATATCAGCCAATCACCCATCTTATTCATATATCCTCATTGGGCTGGAAATTCCAAATTATTTTTTAATTATTTGTTTGAATCTCTTATGATTTTAAATCAACATGATTATTACGAAAATTTTTTTCAAAAATAGTACTTTAATATGCTTGTAAATTTAAAGTATTTTGCGTTAGAATATATATATTTATTATAGTTTGATTTTTATTATATTTTGAGTTTTATTTGGATAAAATTTATAATTTGGAATCTTCCTTCTCAAGTACTTATAATTGGCTACCTTGTAAAGTATTTATAATGAAACTGACTGATAGTGATTGTAAATTTTTGTATTCGTGTATAAACGATATAAATTTCCACAACCAGCATTTTACGATTTTATTTTATGACCTATTTTAATACAGATATAATAAAATTAAAATTAAGACAAATATTATAGATTACATTATTTTACTATTAATTTTCAACATCCTAAGTTTGATAATATTAAATTAAACAGTTTTGTATATGATTTGTATAATATTTTTCCCAAAGAAGATGTTATTGTTAAAATTTCTTTTTCTTATGATGTTCCTTTTGGACGTTAAGTCTTTAACTATTATTAATTTTGCAAAAATATCTCCTCATCTAGAAAACTATCTAAATGTATTTGTCATAGTAATGAACTAAAAATTTTTATTAATACTGATTTCGGTCATATTATTACAGGTGATTTAAACATTGTCAATGACCCCAAATTAAAAGAAATATTAAGTAAAGGGACTAAATATAGACCAGTTTTTCAACTAAATAGATTTAAAATAATTGAAGTAATTTTACATAATATTGATTCATTTATCTTTAAAATTTCAAATTTTTATAATGACCCTATTGAATTTTTTACAGTCTGGAATTTTAATTTTTACAGTTTGGAATTTTTTACAGTCTGGAATCTGTAAGATTGAAGTAATGCGTAGTTTTAAACTTTTTAATAAAATTAAGGACTTTATTTTTGTCAATAATTTAATATTTCCTGGTATTAAGCTTGTTCCATTTAAACCAGACATGAATAATCTGAAACATAACTTCATCATTACGCCAGTAAATAAAGCCTCTAATAATTACGTATTTTTTTAAACCAAATTAAACGCCTAATAGATCGCCTAAAAATAACAATATTCCAATTAATTTTATTTTAAAATATGTAGGAAGTAGGGAATCGCTTGTAAGATTGAAGTAATGCGTAGTTTTAAACTTTTTAATAAAATTAAGGACTTTATTTTTGTCAATAATTTAACATTTCCTGGTATTAAGCTTGGTCCATTAAAACCAGCCATTAATAATCTAAAACATAACTTCATCGTTACGCCAGTAGATAAAGCCTCTAATAATTACGTATTTTTTGTAAGAAATTTTATTTAGATTTAATTGATAATGAGGCATTAAATTCCAGCACATATAAACGCTTAAACTCCAAAGTTAATGTTATTAATAAAAAATCCTTGGGCTTTATAAACTTTTAAATATTAGCAACTATAAATTAGAGTTTCCTTATTTAACAGTCATTCCTAAATTTCAATAAACTCCTATAAAGTTTAGATTTATCACCTGTGGTACTAAATCATACATGAATAAACCTGGAATCATTTTTGCTAAATTTCTTAATATTATATTAGACAATATTGTTAAATCAGAAGCCTGTTGGATCATTAATAATAATAAACCTATTTTGGATTTTATATGGAAAAATTATATTTATTGTATTAATTCTTTTGACTTTAAAGACCTTTTTACTAGTATTCCCATAGATAAATTAAAAGATGTACTACACCTTTATTATCAGGACTATAGAAAGTTATTAAATATTAATTTTGATTACTGGAATAATTTAGTTAAAATGTGTATTTATAATAATTTTATATTTAACGGTGAAAATATTTTTATTCATAATTGTGGAATTCCACAGGGATCCAACTTTTCTAGCACATTAGCAAATTTATTTCTACATTATTTGTGAAAAACACTTCTTTTATCAATATCCTTTTGCTTTTCGATACATAGATGATTCCATCATTTTCAATAATTTAAAATTTGAAGATATTTCTAAAACTATTTACCCTGAAGAACTTTCTCAAATTAATACTAATTTAAGTGAAACTAAAACAGAATTTCTGGATTTATTTATCACTATTGATAATTCCACTACATACATAGACGTTTTCGACAAAACTAATCAGTTTAGTTTTAATGTTAATAAGTTAATTTCCTGGAACTCCAATATTTCTTTAAAAATATACAGAAACGTTATAATTAATGAACTTAATCTCATTTATAAAATCGGTAACACTTATGAATATACTAAAAACCAAATTAAACGCCTAATAGCTCACCTAAAAAATAACAATTTTGCAATTAATTTTATTTTAAAATATGTAGGAAGTAGGGAATCGCTTGTAAGATTGAAGTAATGCGTAGTTTTTATAACTACAGAAGGGCCACCCAAGCATTGAAGTTCTTACAAGAATCCTGAAAACACCTACATTTATAAACTTTATTTTATTTTATACATAACTAAAGCTTAAATCACCTTTAACATACTTTAATTTCAAATTTACTACACGTTTCTAAACCACTTTAATTTTCTAAACCATTTTAACTATTTTTGAATTTAATTATTTCTTTATTCTAATTTCAAATTTACTTTTGGCAACTTACTACTATTCTCACATATAAATTCAATCTGATTTACAGGCACTTGTATTATGTATTTTTCTACTGTATGTATTTTCTATATGTATTTTTCTACTGTACTTATGTTTCATCTATTGTGAGTATTTTCATTTTTCTGCATATATATTTATTCTTTTAATACGAACACTCTTCGGGGGAATTGCTCAAAGATTTTTAGACATTTGGTCCTTCGAGCATGTCAGAAAAGAGTGTTCATTTGGCGTAGCTGGCCATCTCCCTCCTGATGAAGACGTGGTCCCTATGCCTACTTCTTGTCTTTTGCATCATATATTTTCGTATCTTTCCAATTTTATATTTCTGGTTTCAATTTTCTTCATGTTTTATCTTATTTATATAGACAAACCTTTATTTAGCTGCTTTTGCGCTAGCTAGATTTCCTATAATGTATTGTAGTTCCTACATTATATTTTCAGTATTGCACTTACTACTTTAAATTTATATATATATATATATATATATATATATATATATATATATATATATATATATATATATATATATATATATATATATATATATATATATATATATATATATATATATATTATATATATATATATATATATATATTTCAGCTGTTTCTCGTATTGATAATGAAAGATATAACAGATTGCAATGAGGTTGTCTTTCGAGAAATTATATGTGAATAAGCAATCTCATATTAATTTACTGCAGATTACCATTTTATATTTACATTTAGGATAGGCAACAAGTTACATAAACAATAAGAATGAAGGGAGCCATAAAATAAATTGTTGAAAAAAATTTTTTAATTATCTTCTGATAAAGTTGCATTGTAACTTCTCTTTTTAACAAGATGCAATCTTATTGCTTCTTAATATTAACTTAATATTAAACAGCCTGTTGTACCTCGTAAATATATAGTCAGATTTCTTCAACTGCAGAAAAAGGAGAATTTACTATCGTCCCTGAAATCATCATTATTTTTAAATCGATATAAATTTCGATGCTAATCGATTAACTTTTTACTTCCCATAAACTCTTTTTTAAATTTCTTTCCGAGCATCCATCGGAAAATCAGATTCTGTTCTCTTATTTTAAAACTTCTCTCTTTTTCTTCCCTTCTTCAAGTGCATGTTTGAAAATTATCAAAAGCTGCAATTTTAAAAAAGTTGGTAACGTATGTAATATATTCATGAAAATTTATACTATGAAAGTACTTTCTTTCAATCACAACCATTGAGTTAAAGGAAAACTAGATGTGGAAGTTAGATGCATTTGTAATGCATGAATGGCCAGAGGCTGCTTCTTAACGCTATGATTTCTACCCCTTTTTGTGAAAAGAAGAAACTATCAAACATCTTTATTAGAGCTACTATAACACGATGATAAGGTCATGCTTAACGCAATGGAGAAATGTCTATTCATTTCGAATTCCCATGAAGCAACCAGAAATACACTAACGTTTTGAACCGCGCATTCAATCAGAAAATATGTTTGCAAAATTTCTGAATCTCACTTTTATTATACATGACTACAGATTATAAAAATGCTAAATAAAAAGATGTATAAACTTTTATATTTACAGATCAAAGTAGCTTAAAAAATCTTTTATTTATTTATTAAATTAAGTATAATTCTGTGAAACACAAATTAGCAGTAATTTTCTTGAAATCTTAACAAGACGATTACCTCTGTTATTTCTCAAATATATTTATGTCTTGTTTTAACAAAACTTTTATTTAGTCATGAACTATTTTTCACACTGTAATTAATAAATTCAAATAAAATGTTATTTACATAGTAAAAAATACTGAAAAAGTTGAAATGGAAGATTATTCACTGTGACGACAAACATAAACTCTCTCATCTATACTCTGTTCATGTAATATATGTTTCAAATTAATGTTTAAAATAATGCGAATGAGAAAAATAATGTCAAAATGACAGAAAGAAATTCATGCCTACAATACAATATAATGAATCTTATTATACAAATTATTATATTACATTTACAACTGCTTAAAGGCAGCAAACTTTTACATCATATTTAATTGACATAAAATGAGTTACATTAGTAACAATATCTTTGAATGCATAGTGATACTAAAAGAGGCAATTGTTTTTGCCTCCTGTTTATATATGTATATTGAATATTACACTTACATGCAGTTAACTTAATATAATATAATCAAAATTCTTACATAAGCTCATATTTACTTATGTTTATTGGAGATTCCTAATTATTATAAACAAGAATTATCTAACATTATATAACTAATTTTACTGTTTTATTTCTCACATATTCACTATTATAAGTTAATTAAAACCTAAGTCCTGAAAGTCAATTCTATAATTAATACTTTCACTATAATGATAATTAAGATACACTGAATGTGTACATTTCATTTAAATTTTTGTATTTTAAGATAATTTACTCACAGCTGCGTAAATGCATAATATTACATCATGCGTTAGTTGAAATATAATAAGTAACATTAGTAACAATATTTTTGCATGCAAAATGATATTATAAAAATGAATTTTTTATGTCACTTAATATGTGTGTATTGACTAATATATTTATATACATTTAATTCAATATAATATAACCGAAATACATAATATCACATTTACCAAATTTGTTTTGCATTATATAATTAATTTCCTTGCTACATTATCACATATTAGTTATTGTACATCATTCAAGACCTAAAAATGGAAAGTTTTCTTTAATTCACTCTTTCGTTATAATCATAATTAATCTTCAGTGAAGGTGTATAAATTTTTATGCTTAAGTTTTTGATATTTTCAGTCAATATATTTTTAAATATAAAATTTGCAAGTTGTTATAAATATTGTACTAAAAGTAGGGAATATTTATTTCTTAAAATATAAAAATTTGAAGGGCAGGATTATGATCATTGGTACCAAATTGGATTGTTTTTTTGTTTATTTGCCTTATGTTTGTGCTAATGCTTCTTTTCATTAATGTTGGGACCATAGATATTGAAATAAAATTTGAAAAATTGCTTATAAAAATAATACAATTTATTAAAATTATAATAATCCTTTGAATTTGTTATTTCTAATTGATAATGTATTTATGATACTGTAAATTAATTATAAATATTGTTGTTTATGTTCAACATATATAAATAATATTTCTCACGTCCATAAATCTCATGTATTTTCTTCCATTTATAAAATTGTGAAATTTTGAATTTGACAATTCAAGAATTATGTAAAGCTTAATTCATTTTTATTTTACTTGTTGTAATTTTTAAGAGATAAGTGATTCTATATAATGAATTCGGAATATTTCGTAATTCAATTAAATATAAATTGTTAAAGCAATAATTATATTTAATTAAGTTTTGAAAAAAAATTCATTTACAAAAGATGTTACTTTAATTCTTTCCAAGTGAATTTAAAATCATAATTGAAATTGATATTATTTGTTTTAAAACACAACACTATGTGTAAAATTATTAAATTGTAAAAGAATTTTTCAAGTTACAACAAAATTAATTTTAGAACTAAGAAATTAAATATTCGTTAAAGCAAATACTTTTACATATTTCATTTCTGAGAATTTTCTCTTTAATTCTATTCAAATTACAAATCATTTGGAATGCATTTATCTAAATGTGATTCTTTTTGAAAAATAAAAACGTTTTTTTATAAAACTGTAGTGTAAAACCATTAATTATTTGATGCTCTTTGTACAAACCTATTAATCTGAATTACATGCTAGAACATATATTATATTTAGCTCTTAAAAATTTAAAATTTTAAATAAAGTATTTTATAATTAAATGGAACAATATTGTTTCATTTCTTAGAATTATTTTATCACCATATCTTTTGTTAAACGTATGTAAACTTTTTAAAGTAGAAGTATTAACAAATATTTATCTTGTTAAAACAAGAACTCTTTTACAACATAAGGATTTTCTAAAAATAAAATTTATAATCCATGTTATCAAGATTTTTGGCTCATAAACTTCCCACTTTTTTATATAACAATACTCACGTTGTAACTGCTATAATATTCTGTCGAAAGACATTTTATGATCAACGTCTTGAAACTGAATCTAGCCTTTGTTATGATTATTGACCAATATAGAATGTGAACTATTTTTTTTACATTTGGTAATAAACGCATTCACAAACTGCTGTCCACATTCAACGGTCAACGTTTTATTATTCTGGGAGCATTAACACTAAGGCAGTTTGGTTTTACGACGGAAATGTCAGTAAATATTTCACAAAATGTGGAATATTTAAAAATAAAATGTGTCTATTCTGTACTTGCTTATGAGAAACTCCACTACTCAAGATGATAAAGTTCAACATTTAAAATTGATATACAATACTAAATTCATTTAATTATTAAATTCTATTCAATATTCATTACAAAATTTTTCTAACCAGTAATTAAAGATACATGTATAAAATTGTACTATTATTCAAAATTATTTTCCTTTCAGCTTTTAAAAACGATAAGTTGTCAAAATTATATAATTATAAAATAAACGATATTATTTTTATAGAGGAGAAAGAAATCCCTATAAATTTCTTTATGTGAATTTATTATTCTCCTATTCTTCATGTCAAAGTAAATATATAATTTATTTTATGTGGTAAGTCACAATGAAAGACATATTGAGGAAGAGAGGGAATTAAATCATTTACTACTTATGGTAGGTATAACATGACCAAGTGTTTAGACAATTGTTTCTTAGAAATATATGTTCAAGTGACAAAAATAGCTCTGCTGGATGTAAAACTCTAAATTTTCCCATAACTATTGTTGAATAACGAATGTTTGAAACTTATTTCCGGGAATAAGAAGTAGATGTAAATTAAATGATGTTAATAAATACAGCATTCAAATTATAATATTAAAGAAATAAACTTATGATTGAATTAACACAAAGGTTGCTGAAAAAACACATGAAAAAGTGTCTTGATTCTTTTTTGATGTCCTCGCTACTAGGGTAAATTTCAAAGGTTTCTTTATGGGAAGCAATTCTATACATAAGAAACGCAAATATATACCAAATCTTCTTACATTTTTGCTTTTTTAATTCTCATTAACCTGAGTTGATGACACGGAAAGGCAAATTTGAAGGAAGTGGGAGAAGAAAATGGTTCATTAACATGAAAATGTGGGATTTTAAATGGAATTTCTGGAAAACTGTGAGCTCAAATGGGAAAAATCGATTTGCTTCTTTGTTTGCAGGATAGAAGGACGTTTGAACTATTTTGGTGCATAAAATGAGTCTTTTCATTTACAAAATAGAGTCATAAAAGATAAAACGTTGTGCAAGAAGAAACTAACAACAGAAAAATGTCGTTTAGGGAATTATTTTAGAGAAACAAATTTATCTATTAATTGAAGTTGAAATAAGTATTATGAACTTTGTAACTTATTTTAGACTGGAAAATTAAAAGAAGAGAGATGTCTAATAATTATTATTTAACTGTATATTTTTCCATAAGAGTGACTTTCAGTAAAGTTAATTAAGAAATAGTGAATTTCTCTGCAAATTTAATTCACTTTAGATATTATATTAGTTTAAACTATTAACTAATCATAATGCAATTATTTAAAATATTATCGAATTGTTAATACATTTTGTTATTTAATTTTTGAAAACATTTATTGCTAAAAATAATATTTCAGTCAAATGAAATGAAAAGAAAGCAGATAAAGGTATTAATATTTCTTCACAATTAGATTCCCACGTTTTATTATTGTTAGTTCAGGATCAGAGAATAATTAAAGGGATGTCATTACAAAAATTTAACCATATTTGTAAATACTGTAATTTAATAAAATGAGAAATGTATCCCGTTTAAAGTATCCGTTAGAAAATTGATGTGCATATTAGCATTTATGTGATGGGATATAAATTAATGCAGAATTTATGATGTTAGCATATATTAGTTTATATTAATCAGAAATTATTTTTAACAGAGTTTAGTCAAAAAATATTTCCAGAATGTAAGTAAATTATACACTTAGCAATATAATTGGGAAATATATTTTTTGGCTATGAAAATATTTTATTTTAGAGAACAAAAATGAATTTCTACTGATTTTATGGAAAAAGGACAGACCTATTGTATGTGTGTATTCTTTCTAATATGTATCATGAGAAAATATAAAATTACATTAAATAATAACGAATATGTGTGTGTATTTCTACGAATAACATTTATTTCAAATGTGAAATATTTTCCTTTGTTCAAAAATATAGCAAGCTTTTGATGGTTTAGCTCATTTGTTGTTCAACAACCATTTTTTACGCAAGATGGTTAATTAAATCGGAGTCTACAGTTTAAAGAAGATTTGGAGCTACTGAAAGTGATCATGTCTCGCGAATAGGATTCGAATCAATGATTTGTTAAAAACCGAAGACCGAATTACTAAATTTTAGGAAGCTAACTCAATTATAAACAATTTAAATAAGTATGGGTATATGCATATATATTGGTGGCTATCAAAATAACGTTAGATTTTTTAAGAAACCTTTATTAGAGAGAGAAAGAGAGCAAAATTTAATACCAACTTTGGCAAAAAATACAACTTGGATAATATGCCAAAATTAAGTCCTACAATTGAACCTCTGAATCGATTTATACAAGTGGATATTGCATTATTCATTATGAAAATATTGTGAAAATTCTGGGAAAGATTATGATGAAGGATACCGATTTCGAATAGAATACTCTAAACTAGACCATAACGGTTTAATTATATTGTTGTTGGGTGATTGTGGGAGACAAAACAATGTTTAACTTCATCCTCATACTCTCAAATCATGATGGGATAGGTCTCGCTACATGATCATGCAAAAAACTTATTTTTCCGCGACAACTCATTTAAACTTTGCATCATAGGATGAATATTATAAGCTAAAATATTTTTACGCAGTCTCCTCTCTATTCAGGGTTATAATCGATCTCTCAGAAAATGATAGCATGATTTTCTATTCATCCTTATCAGTTGGAAGATGACAATGTTGATCATTTACCTTTCAATGTTTCCTTTAAACGTACATCCGTTCTATTATAAGGAAGATATTAAACCATAATAATTTCTTCCCTTATCAATCGACCAGGCTATGTGAGTCAAAATTTAACCATAGGATCTGTGGTTAGTATCTTGGGAATTGATGTTATTCCAGAAACATTATATTTATGATGGTGTCTTGTAACAGTTATCTTGACATTGGAGATTCCAGTTGCTGATTGATTTGTGGAGTCACTTTTGTTGAAGTAGTTTATTTCTAAGACATAACAATATGCTTCAAAACCCATTAATCTCTTTCTTTCAGCCTCTCTCACTCCACAATTTTTCTTCTTGTCTCTTTGTTAGCATGCTGTGGTGATTTTAAAAAACATATCTCTAGAAACGCCTGGGTCCAATTTAGCTCTAGTTAATTAGGTTTCTACCAATATAGTTAATTTTCTTGAAAATCTTGGTACGAAATTTTACACTTTTGTAAAATCTAAGGCTAAAAAAATGTCAATAAAGCTACCATTTCCTATTAGAATATTTACATTCATATTCATCAAAAGAACTGATCATCGCTATTATATATTAATGTTTAAAAATCTCATTAAAATGTCACTTTTATTCAAAAATGTTTCCATTATTTTATTATTCACCTGTATATGTGTGTTTATGAGTGGACGTATTAGTAAAATATAATTATAATGTTCTCTTTACCTGGATACTTTTTGATAGCTTCTTATTCAAAATTACATTAAATTTTCTAGAAATTAAATTAATATAGGGAATGAAATTTCTAGCTGAATAAATAGTTCATCAAATTAATTAACGAAAAAAAGTTGCATGCCATCTTAGTACAATGATTTAGAAATTTTTAGATAAATTTTAAAGCGTTATTTATAAAAACTTTTATTTATAACTACAAATTCAATAAAATAGAACTTTAAAGTATTTAATGCTTAATTCATACCTTAAGCTTCTCAATTTGGGAGTCGTGTTATTTTTTATATCTTTCAATATTATCTTACTGTCACTGAATCAAAGTGTTGTGATCTTTTTAAAAAAACCTTGATTCATATGAAAATAAATATGAAGATTCGTTATCTACGATTGTTTCAAATATTTATACAGGATTTGTTAATTGGAACACAGAGTAAAGTTCAAATATTTGCAGCCAATTATTTAATATGAAGAGCTATAAAATGCAAAGGTAATCGACAAATTTGCCAGTTGCTATTACGTATAGGAAAGTATTTACTGATTTCAGTTGCTTTCGTCATAATAAAAGCACAAAATTTTATATAATATAAAACTATTTTTCACATTATTTTCATTAAAAATAATATATTTAACTCTTCTATTAAGACTTTGTTGTAAACTATAAGAATCTAATATGAGTTTTTATCTATTTTTCCAATTTGTTTTGAAATGCACCTGATAATTAAAAAGAATTTTTTATATATTTTTATTAATTTATAAATAATTCTTGATAAAATGTGAAATATTCATTAATTTGTAGGAAACTTTTAAACTTAAATTTTATATTTGTCAGAATCATAAATTAACATTGAGTGATATTTTTATTTGCCTATCTGTTTCAATATTTAGTAGAATATCTGAATAAAATAATTAGAGATACTTTTATATAAAAAACAGAATAAGCAAAAATTCCAACAAAATATTAAAAAGATAAAAATATTTTAAAAACATCAAAACATTTCTAGCATTTACTTCCAAAGTTATCCTTTCAAGAAAGCAACTTATTATACCTGACTGTAATAAGCAATAATGCATACAGAAAATATTAAAAAAGTCAAAGGATAAGAAATATAATAATTGAAAGATATAAAATCAAAATGATACGAAAATAAGTTGAAAGCTGATTAAATTAATCCATTATATCTCGGTCTTAGACTCAACTGCATAATAAATGGAAAACAGATGTTTTCACAAATTAAACAAGATGGAAAATTTATTATCACAATATATGACGGGAGATTTCATATTTTTATGTATTGTGTTTAGGTACATAACATTTTTTATGTACTATGTTTAGGTAAATAAAAAATATGAAATCTCCCGTTTTGTTGCTTTACGGTGTTAAAGACATTTGAAAAAAGAGTTAATTCAAAGCAACATTTAAACTTTCACGGAGTATGTAGTTGGTTTATTATGCACATGATAAGGAATAGAGAATTATTTTTAGAGAATAAAACTTTGTATAAAAGACAATACGTTGATCAGATATTATTTTAAAAAATCAATGCATTTGGCAACTAAGTAATTGCTTATTTTTTTAGAAAATCAAAGACAATTTTTTCATAGAACTAAATAACTTTATTCTGTAATGTATTGCCCATTTTGATCATTGACCTTTTGCCATCTTTCAGGCAGCATCATAATCCTACTTTCATAAAACTTCTGGGTTTTATTAGCAAAAAACTGAATCAGGTACGATCTGACATCATCATCATTATTGAAATTTTTACCAATCAAGGAGTTTTGTAAAGATCGAAACAAAAAGTAATCAAATGGTGCTAGGTCAGTATTATATGTTAGATATGGAAAAACATCCCAACCAAGTTTCAATAATTTTTGCCTAGGGACCAAAGATGTGTGTGGCCTTGCATTGTCATGATGGAATGCAATACCTTTTCGATTTGCCAATTCGGGCCGCTTTTCTTCAACTGTATTGTTTAATTTCGTTAGTTGTTCAATGTAGACATCAGAATTGATCGTTCGGTTGGGTGGTAAGAGTTCAAAGTAAACAACTCCTTTGTAATCCCACCAAACTGATAACAAAATCTTCTTTTGATGAATATCAGCTTTTGATGTTGCTTGAGTTGGTTCACCTGGCCGGCTCTACGATCTTTTTTGCTTGATATTGTTATAAATAACCCATTTTTCATCGTCAGTTATCAGTCGTTTTAAAAATGGGTTATTTTCATTCCGTTTCTTTAGCAAATCGCAACTGTAAATGCGTTGCGTTAAATGCGTTTCTTTCAGTTCACGAGGAACCCATGTATCGAGTTTTTGAACATAGCTAAGTTGTTTTAGGTGTCTTTCAATGCATGTATGTGATACTTGAAGATTTTCTGCAATTACACGTGTTGTACTGTGACGATCCAAATCGATTATTGCTTTGATTAGGTGGTCATCAACTTCAATTGGATAACCAGATCGTGTTTCATGTTTGATTGAAAAATCACCAGAACGAAATTTTGCAAACCAATATTGACACTGCTGTTCTCTTAAGGCTTCGTCACCATGAACAACACGTCGTAACTTTATATGAGTTTGCGATGCGTTTTTCCCTTTGCGGAAATGAAAAAGCAAAATATGACGAAAATGTTCCTTTTGATTTTCCATTTTCAGCGAACGCCAAACGAAAACTACGCAACCGATCAAAAAACTTTTTTTTTTACCGATTGACAGCTGAATTGCCAACTATCAAATAACAAAATGTGTTTTATATTTGTACTACGTCTGCAAACCTAAAAATTCAACTTTAGCCATCTATGAATGAAATCCGCAATTACTTAGTTGCCAACCCAATACATGACTTTGAGAAAATATTTATTCAAAAAATCTCACATTCAAAAGTTGTTTCCTTTTCTTGTTTTCTTAGTACCATGCAGTCTAAAAGGAGTTTAATGATTATTTGAGCACATGCAAAATTTAGATGCTCATATACACATGCATATATAATAAAAATAAAAATAATAAATCTAATTTTGGAAATCCTTAAAATTGTTTAAAGCTCAAAATTCCAGAAGCATTCGCCTTAATTCTGAATTATTATGGAAATGAGGGTAATAATTTTTCTTAAAATGGGCGTTTATGGTTTTAATAAAAAGGAATAAAGCATTTCTCTCTTAAGTGTTAATGAACCTCATTAACTAAGCGACGGTTTGAAATAAATGTTAGCTAAAGCATTTTTTAGAGCTGAAAAAAGTGCTTACGATTAAGCCTTTAAAATGCTTCACTTTCTCTAGATTATTTAATCATTACTTTTATATCTAACAGAATTTTAGCTTTAAACAATGGTTATGATTGATATTTTTAATTTCACCTTTCAGTGAAATTGATCTCACTACTATTTTAAGTGCAGACTGTGTGCGACGTTCGTTGTTTTTTTAATTATAATTATTAATCTTGACTAAAATATATTTGTTACATTATACAATAGTAATGTCGTAATAGATTCATTATTTTTAATCAAATTAGAAAAAATATTAAAATCTCTTGAATTGCTAAAATGAAAAATCTGTATTTATGAATCAATGCAATTATTTAATTACATTTATTAATATCATACAAAAGCCCATATTGATAAGAAATATTTATGCAAGCATTTTCAGAAAATACAGACATTCTATACTGGATTATTGGCTAATTTATCTATATCTATTCCAAAATGGTGCAATCACAAATTTTTTCTATATATAATTTTCATTATTCCAAGAATATTTTAAGAGTAGTTGACAATGTAATCAATATATCATAGAAAATACACTGTCTGTTTCAATTATAGATTAGTAATGGCGATTTATGATAAAAATTGAAAAATGCATTGTTTTTAAATAATAAACAAAGATTTAATGGACATTATTTTTAGGACTTATTGTGTTCATTAAGAAATGTTCATTTCATTCTTCTTAAGGGCAATATATACCTTTTTATGAGGATTTATGAATCCATTCATATGGTTCTAATGGCATATTTAGATAAATACCAATTTTAAGTATATTCACTTTAATTTTAAGTATATTCACTTTTTTCCATCTGTGTGTCTTATAGAATATACCATTAAATTAATTTTCAAGCAATCCACGTTTTTCAACATTCCGTCTTAACTAATATGATTTACGTCATTATGCAATCTATTATGTAATTAATTAACTTAAATTTTGAAATAATTCTTTCATGTATCAATGATGCCTTTATTATTTCTATTTTAAAATTTTGTAGATTGTTTCTACTACAGCATAAGCAACTTTATTGACTCTATTATTCAAAAACCTTTTCTGCTATTTAATAAATTTTCTAAGAAATTGGTTAATTGAAATTTGATTATTACATCGAAATATATGCAAATGGGGCAGTATTTAAAATATACTATTTTATATCAAAATACAATCACATTATTTTTAATTTTTAAACGAAACCAAATGTAAAAGTGTTTTTTACTTTTTAGAATTCTTTATATTTGATTACTAAAATTTAAAATCAGTTAAATTAATGAAAAATACTGTGATAAATCAATAATTAATTCCTTCAAAAAATTTAAAATTTATATAAATATAATAAAAAATATTTTCCTCTACAGATAGGATGTTTTAACGATTTGTAAAGTAATTTATATATTTGAAACTAGATGTTTAAAAAAATAAAATTTAAAGTGTTTTGTAAGATTTTTAGAATAATTTTCCCAATTAAAATATAATTTTTTATTAAAATCAAGAATCCAAATAGTACATAATTCTAAAGTCTACTATAAAATAATAATTGTTTTGAAATTTCTATTAAATATTTTTATGTTTCTGCAAAGTAAAATAATGTAATCAGTAATCTGCAAAATAAAATACTGACTTAAAATCTTACACAATGGCGCCGCAAACCATGATGTTGCGTTGTCACGTGGTGAATCGTTCCCAAATTGCTGCAGGATTAGATCTGTCTCCACGTCGACGCCACACTAGTACGCAGTGACTATCACTGAAGAAACAGAAGCGTGCTGCTCTGTCATCCACATCGTTCTTATCCGGCACTATTCCAGGCATTGGTGACTGTGCTGTGTGGTTAATGGCAATCTTAAAGGACGTCATGAATGGAGGCCACTCGCAACCAATCGATGGCAAATGGTTTTGCTCTATATGGGAGCATCATGCTGCAGAATTGCGCATGCTTACACATGCTGCAAATTTTCAGTAAACATGGCCCCTGCTTATCGTCGGACGCATAGATCTACACGTTCTGATGTCACTCTGGCTGCACAGGCATTCCGCAAACATTCCACAATTCCTTGTGTTGTTGTTACTTATGACACCTTGATAAGCCAAGCTCGCCATACTTTGGCAATGCGAATTTAAGTCAATAGGGTCGTTTTAATCAGAGCACCATGAAGGTGAAAATAGTTCTTTCCTCTTTTTTTAAATCCTCCGATAGATGGCACCACCAGAGGTTCCACTCCCTCAATTTTGACATTGATCTGAAGGAAGAGGAAAATTTCTCCACAACATTGCACCCATGGTAACTGCTCAACGACTGACCACAGGACTTTCGATTTCACAGATTTAACGAACAGGTATATCGCATGTACTCAGTGGGTGTTTGGCGGCACTGGGAATTGAACCCTGCCTTTCCGGATGGAAGTCCGATACCCTAACCATTAGGCTACCACGACCCCTCACAGTTCCTTGTTCCAACCATCTTTACCACAGCCAGCGCACTGTGGACGTGTTCAGGCGTCTGTCAGCTGCGATTTAACATAAGGACAAACCTGTTCTTCTCAGTTTGATCACCATGACCCTCGTAAACACGTGTGTATGCTAGAACTGATTCCGTTGACAATGGCATGGCATTCTCTGCAGTTACAGTTGCCCTTTGCGACAGTAAAAAAATTGCCCACTCTGTCCGTTCCGTATATCTTATCCTACGTGCGCTGGAGAGCCGCGCGTTTCACATCATTTCTATAACTCGGTAAGGTGAGTCTACCCTGACATGTGCATAATTTTTTTACCACTCCTTATAATACCATGTAATAAATATGCATATATTTAAAAGGAAGTGAATGGTGATTGTGAATTTCGCAGGTAAATCAAAGTAAGAAAATATTTGACAAAAGACTGATGATACAAAAAGGAAAGAAATTGCATGCTTGCCAATTATATTTCCACTCAATTACCAAATCTATTAGTATATTCACTTGATGAATGATAAAATTGCTAAACATTCCTTCTAAAAATAACATCTCTGCTTACTGAGTTATTTTTTTTAAATATTTCATTAGTTTCAGATAAACGAATCCGATGAATTTTCATATTTAATTATTATTATAAATTATGACATTTTATGATTAAAATAGAAAGACTGCTTACCTAAGTGTGCATGATATCGCGTAACATACCTTATAACAAATAAAAGAATTTGAAAAATCTGTAAACATTCCATGCATGATGTATTTTGGAAAGCATTTGCATAAATAGTAGAATAAATTATCTTATATTAACTTTAAATGCTCTTATTTATCTACATTTTAAATGTCCTCTTTTCCTACATTATATTTTAGTATATTTTCCGAGTTTCATCCTTTGCTAAATGTGAATCTTTATGAAACTTTCACTTGAAAGGCAATAAAAAACAAATTTATGTGATGTGGCCACGTTACTGTATAACATTTTTAATTGCTCTATATCTGTATATTAGAATTCAAATTTAAATTGAATTAAATCGTATTTTGACCAGAATAAAAAGTTTAGAAATGTGCCAAGAAATTTCCAGATTACATTATTTAATCACCTTACAAGGTGTTTAATTAGGAAAAAAGTGTTATGGTATCATTAATAATTACTTTTAAAATTTATTTTGTAAATTTAACTAAATTAAATTTCAGTATTGTAATTTATTTAGAGAAAATTCACAGTTTTGTATAAATTTCGGTGCATTAATTTATATATGCATATATATATATATATATATATATATATATATATATATATATATATATATATATATGTAGACCAATTTTTTATGAATTTTTGAAAATTTCAAAAATGCTTCTTGAATTAATATTTTCTGTTAATTATTCGCTATTCTCACATATATTTTGACCGTTTACTCTAATTCAGTGTCACAAAACTATTTTGAGTTCCAAATTTTCATTTAATATAAATACAAGCATTGCTTCCTTAAAATTATCATTCGAAACTAATTACAAACGGTTTAACTTAGAAATCTTAAATCATGCTCTCATAACAGACATTAATCTATCCCTAATTCCACTAGAGATATCAAACACACAGCTTCAGCAACGACTATTGATTGGTCCTGAGGGACTGCTTCTAACAGGCTCATCTTTATGATCGCATTTGCATAACAGTGAAGACCGGCAATATCCGGTCGCTGACCACTACTGGCAGGTACCCGGATGTTAAGTGTAGCAGATGGAGTTAAATGTTACTGACAAGGCATAACCGGAATTGTTTGGATGGACGTTTCAGTCTCAGTTATCAATTTGGGGAGAAGTGACTATGGAAATATGTCCCACATCGGGGATGGTGACTAAGAATCATTAACGCATTATGGCAAGGAGCGACGCAGTAAATTGCAATTTTATGTATGTGATCTAGGCCTTTAAAATAAACCCCCTTCGTTAGAATTAAGGCGAGGTAATACCTGTTTAGAGAATTGGTTATGTGAGAACTGGGATTTTTAATGAGATAATAAATTAGTGCTGCTTTTAAATACTTTTTATTAGTTGAAATCTTTGAAATAATTAACGAAATAAATTATCCATTCAATTAACGAATATTTATTAAAGCTATTTAATAACATTTTTGATTTTATATAAAAGAAAGCGATTTTTAACTTTTATATGGAATTACAGTGGATTAAGATTTTTATAAAATATTAATTATTTTCGTTTGTAATTTCATGATTACTTAACTTAGTGATAAATACAATTATTTCCCTTGTAAACAATGTCTTAAACTTTTGATTAAGTTATTTTAAGATATTTTAAAATTTTAGCCTTGAATTTATAATTTAACAGATGAAAATTTTAAAACTTTTATTTTGAATTGTAATCAGAAATTTGTAATATAGTAAAGTTTTGATAATATTTACTCTCCAGTTTAACGATAAAAAGCTTTAGCAATTTTTTAATGTCTTGCGGAAATTCTCTTCTGGGAGGAAGTTTCTTGACCCTATATCCATTAGTCCTATTCGCATATCTCAAAGGAAGAAACCCGGAAAAATTTAGAAGTTTGTTAATGGTTACCTTAAGAAATTAAGTTTTTTAACTTGTGTAAAATGTGAATTACCACATTTGACTTTCCTTGGTCCCGGGTTCGAATCCCGGTTCGGGCATGGATGTTTCTTTCCTTCTTTGTTCTCCCTGAGTTTCTCTGTCCTTTCTTCTGTGATGTAGTATGAATATGGTCCACCCTATAAACGGGTTTGTGGTGGTATGGCGCGGGTAACGCTACTCGCCTGCGTGACTTAGTTCACAGGTGCTCTCTGGGTAACGACAAATGAGTAGCAGTTTCTGGCCTTGTTGTGGCATAGGGTTAGTCACCCAAGTGTGCCCACCGTTGGAAAAAAAACATTTGACTCTCCATAAGGGATAATGAACATTTTTAAGGCCAATTAAGTATTTTTTGCAAATCATGAGCTCTAAAATCATCAGAAAAGAAAAATTTAAATTTTACTACCATTATTTAAACGTGGCTAAATCTCGATAAGTTACTTATCACTAGTTCATTATTATCTACTACGTAACTTGCTTTGTAAAAATACTTTTTATAGGAAGTGGACAATACTGAAGTGCCTTGTGAAGGAAACTGGAAAAATCCAGGATTTATAACAGTGGGCCCAAACAAATAATTTAAAAATCTATCAAACTCTATTTGTGTACAAAACTGTTTTGAATACAACTGTTCATACTATGTGGGATCACATCAGATGAATACGTTATATCCTTCCTTTTTTCTGTGATGTAGAATTTTAAAAGAACATTTTATCATTCAAATCTTACGTTTATATTTTGAATATACCTTAAAATTTCAATGTAGTTACTTGTGTAATTTACTGTTTTCTGCTGATAATTTAAGTTAATTATCAGCTTAGGTTATTAACCATTTATTTTATCTATTATTGTATTTAAATATATCAAATTAGCACACGAGTTATGTCTTATATAACACTTTATAATATAGGAAATAACGAAACAATAATTATTTTATAATTACTCTAATAGTATTAACTGACTTTAGATAAAAAGAGATCATCTCCTTTTCACCACCTCACATATTATGCATATGTTAATTTATTTATTGGTTGAGAGAACAATTTGAAGCATTTGATTGTCCAAGAAATTTAAATTAATAACAAAATATCCAAGGAAATAAATAAGAAATCATATGCTTTCACTACAAAATTTTCCGCTGTATCATAATTTCATTTCTAAATCCTTAAAATTAAATCATAAAAAAGTAATTATTTACCAATTTATTTGAATAGCATGATGTTAAATCTTACAGTTTTCGTTGTATTTCTCTTCGTTATTATGATAAGGAAAAATAAAGTTATTCAGAATTTCATAATTCCCGATTTTCTATTCAGTTATATAATTTAAGGTTTTGAAAACAATAAAAAGGAATGCATTTAAAAATATCTTTATGTAGCTAAGAAAAGAAAAATATATGTTATTTGATTTTTATTAGCTAAATAACATACTGAAATACAACACACTGAGTTTAAACTCCATTAACTCTGAATAGTAACAAATTATCATTTGCAGCATCGAGTGAATATTTCAATCATTCTGTACTCAGGAGGGGATAAAAGAAGCTAAGACACTCATAAGAATCAGAGAGATTGCATTTTTCTCATCAGAAAATATTATACTTATCCATTTGTTTTCTCAAGACATATGGGTGCAGGCGTAATCTAATATTACATATTTATGACTGAATTCTCCCCTGACATTAATTGATGGACTCCGGTATTATCTATTGAATGTGTTTGTGAGACATCTCCCTTAAATCATTCGGTGGGCATAAAAATTTATCACTGGGCTGTCAGAAATCCACGTTTCCATCAGGGAGGATTGCACTCTGCTCACATCGAGATTATTATTTCTTTTCATTTCAATTTACCTCATTTTTCTGATGACTTAATTCAGAAAATGTTATCTTAATTCCTTCAGTATTCATGAATTAATTTATAACGTCTATTTTGATACTCTATAGATATTTTCTATAACAATTGGCATATTTCCTTTGTATTGATAAACAAACACACATTTTACAGGAGAAAATAATGTGTTGAGTGTACTTTTTAAAAGGTGATTATAAGCAGATTAAATCAGCTTCATAACCTTATAATTAAACAAACTGCATTCGAAAGAAAAATACAAATTTTTCCTCCTTTTTCTCTCTTTCAAAGAAAATTTTGAAATAAAATTATTAAAAAATCAAATTGAATTTAAAAAAATATTTCGTTACAAATTTTAATAAAAATATATTTATCATATTACAAGTTAAACATGTTAGAAGATTTTATTTTAGTTTTATTAAGAAGGTCCTTAAATTAAGCAGGAATAACTAGGTTTTAATTAAATATGTAAAATTTTACAGGACTTTTTAATATTTTTCTTTTTTGATTCAGATGCATTTGCTAATACTTATGCTGACGTGTAAGCGAATAGTGATAGAAATATTTAAGGTTAAGAAATGTGCATATTTTGATAAAACATTTTATAAATATTAATTTTTATATAAAGGAGAATAGTTATATGGATAATTTTGAAAAGAAATAATTTCTATAATTATTTTTTCTTCAAATGTTAGGCATAGAATTTATTTGAATATATGCATTATTTCAATAAACGTTTTTACTATGGACTTTAACTGTCTCTTTTAATAATTATTAACACAGGATTTCTTAAAAGAACTTACATTTGCATTTTATTAAATGATCTGTAGAAATATAGGTAAGTTTAGGGTATTTATTCAATAGATCTTTAAAAGAAATTTTACAGAAATATTTTTATTATAAAAGAAATTTTTAAATTCAATAAAATGTAAACTATATTTTCACATAATTAAAATTTTGAAGTTTTTGTCATTATCTGAATTTTGACATTCTCAATCAGATCTGATAATTAAATACATTTATTAAAACTGGGAGTGTCTTTTTATGACATAATCCTCTAAGTAAATAAATGTTTATTAGCGGAATTTTTGTTCAAACAAACTGGGACACATTTCATCATAATGACACATTTCAAACATTAAAATATTTTAAGAACTATAACGTATTGTTTTATGTTGCTTACTGCACGCTGTTTATCTCCTGAACTTAATATACTTGACGAAAGCCGTCCATAATTCATTCCCAAATTAATCCGTCAGCAAATATTTGTCACCATTTTAATAATGTTTACAGGCTGCAGTACTTAAAAGCTTATAAAGCAGCGTGACCTTTTTTGAGCTTTATTTCATTTTTATGCACTCTTGTATTTTTCCATGAATTATAGATGGTATATAAATATTCACTTAATGCTTTAAAAAACTAATTCTATAAATTCTAACCTGCGTTATCTTTGTAGAAAATAAAGATTATATAAAAATATCTTAATCTTTGTTTTCTACAAAAATAACGCAGGCTATAATTCATAGAATTATGCTTTAAGTTCTGTAAACTATTTAATAACTATTATGATCATATTAAAAAGGAATCTGTGCCCAACAAATTTATATAAAATTCTAATACACTTGTTCACAGTTTTTCTTTTTCATTTTACGCCTATCATAGTCCTCTCTAACATTATTTAACCACCACCCAATGGAATAATGAAGAAGCTCAAAAGGAGTTAAAATTAATTTCCGTAGTGTTGTCTTCAAGAACCTAAAACAATGAGGCAGTGTCTAAAGTCTGTGTGTGGATGGTGACCATTAAATACTTTAAAGCGCTTAGTTATATGAATTATAGCCTACTTTACTTTAGTAGAAAATATAGGGTTAGATAATTTTAAATGATGTGAATTTGCTCTAAATCAATGGTAATTAAATGAAGGCTCACATTTTAAATAAACCTATAATAGATATATTGCAAATACCTGCTTAAAAAATTTCGTAATATTTTTAATACATTTTTTATATATAAAATAATGTATCTGCATAAGAAAAAGAAATATTTTATCCAAATGCAAATTGAATAGCATAGATTCTTGGAAAAACATTTTTTTCAATTAGAAAAGTTTGAATTGATTTACTATAATTAAAGAGTAAGCATATGAAGAAAGAAGTATATTTTTATTCATAATTATTAATTATCAGTCGTTGATATCTGGGATAATTAACACTCTAATAAGCATATTAAAATACAATTCCAAATTACGGTGTATTGAAAAAGATTGTTAACCCAAAGAGGCATTTCATCCGATAAATTCTATTTCAGAGTTGAGTGGTTATTTCAGTCCAACAACAAGCATTTATATAACTATCAATGAATGAAAATAAATGCTTATGCAATATATGCAACTGATTAAATTCTTACAAATTATGAAACAGTTATTTAAATCAATTTAAAGCCTTTTTATGCTACAAATTCTAAGCTTTTCTGAAAACATTTTCAAGTAAATACTATTTGACACATGTTTTATTTATTTTTTTTTATAATTTTATTTAAATAAATGTGAATTTCAACAGTTATAAATCCTGTAATGAATTTTACATTATTGTAACCTTAAACTAAAATATATTCTGAAATTCTAAAAATGCATAAATTACATTGGAATCAGTTATTGAAATTTAAAAAAGTCAAATTTAAAGTAAAAATTTGTTATTTTGTTTAATTATTAATAATTTATGTTATTGTTTGAAATCTTATAAATTACTAAGTAATTCGTCATCGTAAAAAAATTATTATTTTTTTTATTAATTTTTAATATTATTTTTCTAAATGCTTCTAATCATATACTTTTAAATTTGTGTTAAAAAATTGACTTTCATTATTGTTTAAAATATACTCAAGGAATGATTTATATAGATTTTTTCCCTTGGTATATTACTGCAAAGCTTTTTTTATTAAGTATCAGAATACATACTAAGAAGGTATATATTTGTTCTATTAGATTTCTAATTTAGTTGTAATTTCATAAAATATAAACTCTTGTTTCGTACTTTCATAAAACTTTTAAAGCATGTTTCTATATAGGAATAATACATTTGTGATAAAATTTTATAACTTTATTTTATTTTGTAAAGTTATTTTTAAAAACTAAAACAATGCAATCGCGCTTTCAGCAACTATCAATAGCTTACTGAACTGAGATTATAAACATATTTCAAGCGATAATATGCAAAATACTTTATTAAAGAGTTTTTACGCAACATTGCAATTTTCTACAACCAGATATTCAAATTCTATAATTAAGGTATTTTTTAATATTTTTAAAATTATACATTATTTCAATTAGAAAATGTTGCACAACTAGAAATTTTCTTTCCATTATTATGAAATATCAAGGACATGTGCTTAAATGCTTAGCATGCTAATTTATATCCTTAGACTTATGCATAAAACTGTTACTTCAATTCATAAATAGTAATGATAAGAAAACCCATTAGGAAGTGCTTTATAGTATTCCGCTTTGTATATCCAAATTTATGGAAGATAATTCTAACCTTGATGGGGGAATATATTGGTTTTCGGGAAATATCTCAGATGGTTTGAGCATTTGATATGGACATAAAAGATAAAAGAAAATGCTGAGAGGTTTCCCTGTCATTAATGAGTGGGGCGTTTCCGCATTTCTTCCATATTATGGCCCTTTGTCACGTTTATTCCATTTAAGTCCTTTGACAAGTATTTATCTTTTTAATTTGTTAAAATAGTGGCATAAATAATGAGAAACTATTTCAAAGAATAATTATTGAAAATTAATATTAAAAAGATTTTTTCTCTTCTTAAAAATGTTCTGAGATTACATTCCATTAACATGAAAAGGTTCAGTGAATCTTTTGTGGAATGGTGGACAATAACTCTCAAGCTAAACTATTATAATTATTCTAATCTTACTCGACGACTAACGGAGCAGTTTATTTAAAGCTGTAAATGGACTAAAGTCACATAAATACCCCTAAATTACTTCATCCCTTGATAAAATACGGTGTAGCTAATGAGCGCAATTAGCCCTACGCTAGGCAAAACTCTAGCTCTGGAAGTTAGGCAAGATTTTATCACAGTAATGACGTCCTGGGGCTAATAGAGAATTACTTTCTAGGAAAAGAAGTAACGGGTATTCAGATTTTGACATTCGGTTTTTTCCGAATGTTTGCAATTTCTTTATAAATTTAATAATAATCTTATGCCAGATACGGATATTGAGTTATTTTATACAAAGTTTACTCGTGCTCAAGGAAAATAAATGTGCCCACAAATATTCAAAAAGTGATATTCAAAGCATAGAATGATATTTTTTGACCTAATTTTTTTAACAATTTTTAAAATGTCTTTAATTTATTAGCTACTTATTCTCTATTTATTTCAAAACAGAAGTTTTATAAGATTTTTTTTTTGCATTCTTAAGATCGTATGATTTTTAAATTTGCAAGGAAAATTATAAATATTAGCATCAGTTGTAATATATAAATACTTTAATGAAACTTTTTTTGAAATCTCTTATCTTTCCAAGAGCAAACACATATTTATATCATTAAAACATTTTTTTTATTTTGGAAAATTGTAATTGGTCAATATAACTATATATTACATAGTAAATTCTCCTCTCCAGAAATCTGAGGATGAATATTCTCTAAAATCAACTCAACTCAACTAAATGTCTGTTTAAATTAATGGGATATTAATGCTTTTTGAAAGAAATCGTTTTATTGTTTGCTCCAAAAAGGTTTTAATGTCATTAAATAAGTTATCCACTTCATACATATTCTCTCAGATACTTGAACTTCAAAAATCAACTTCCACAGTTTGTTTAATTATTTTAAAATATGCAGTATATGAATATTTAAAATATAAAACACATTTACTAATTACTTCAAAAGAAACCGTTTTCTGCACGTAACATCAAAACAAGAAAATAAATAAAATCTATTTCTTACTTTATTATTATCATATATTATATAAAATAATGTTTTTACATTTTATATTAAATTTAGCATTGTGATTTTGATTTTATTATATTAATCTACTTTAATTTCAAAACAATATACTAAATCAATGCAAAGATGTCATTTCTGTAGGTATCATAAAAATATAAAGTTATATATTTGAACGTTAACATAAATCTACATTTAGGATGATAGAAATAATAAACGAAAAAAATTAATAAAAAAAATACAAAAATTATATTTAATTTCGGCAAAATTCAAGCAAAATAATAAAAAACTACACAGTCTTTTTAAAATATTTTCAATACTTAAATCTAAAATAGCATACAAGCTTCTGTAGCTAGATAGAATAAATTATAATTAATTTTATTCATGGCTGAACAGGAAAAAATTGAATATAATGAAATTTGGAATCGTTTAGAAAATTAAACGTTTACCAAGCAAATAAAATTAAACATGAGTTTCCATAAATAGTATTCCGTAAAATGTGTCATTCACGTAGTCGTTGGTAAGAGTTTACTGTGTACTTAACTATAAATTTAAAGAAGCTTTATCATACCTAAATACTACTTCTATATATGTATGTAAAACTATTGCCAATTTAAAAACAAAACTGCATTTAATTTGTAATTATATGACATATTGCAAATTAAATTTGTAATCATTTAAATATATAAAAGTTTTAAGCACATAACAACATTTAAACTCATAAAAATTATAATTATTATAGTCATCATTGATAATACATGTGTTTCAATCTTAATAATGTACAAAGAAAATTGATGTGGTTATGTATAAAATAAATTAAATATATCATATAATATAGTCTTTCCAACACTACCACATAATTGTTGAAGTAGTCTGTATTATATAAGTTTACTTGCATTTTTAGCACGGAAAATTATGAGATTTTCTCTAAATAAAAGATGTTTGATTAGTATACGTAATTAATATTCATGTTGAAATAATATTTAAAAGCATCAAGTTTCTTATTACTTTGTGATAAAATAAAATAGCAATTAACTTGACTAGATTGTATTTGGTTGGCTGTATATATTTTACATAGATTGCATACTTGATAGAAACAGAAGTATTAGCATTGAAAAAAATCAGATCTAATTAGTAAAGATAGACGGATATTAAATTGTAAATAAATATGAGAATAACATATAATTAAAAAATGAATCAAAATTATTAGAATAGTACAGATGTGAAAACATTTAATGAAAATATATATAAATATTTAAAATTATATTAAATTATATAAGATTAAAAAAGGAGTACATATAAATATTATGATCCAATTAATACTTCTTAATCTGTATATCTTTTTATAAATAATATATTGAAAGTAAATATACTAATTTTTTTCAGATATGAGAAAAAATTATAAAAAATGTAATTTTTTTCAGAAATAAATTAGAACGCTCATCTGGCTGCATATATGCAAGAAAGTTAACAATGTGGTATCAATTTTCAATGACGTTCTATGTTATTGTTTCTTCAAACAGGAAATTCTATGCTCAATTGTACATTTTTGTTTATGTAATTCAAAAACGTAATTTAGATTCTGTGCTTTTCAAGCAATACATTATTGAAAGATACATTTCTGAAGTTAAATATCATTTTTTACCTAGTATATCAATAAATTGAACAAGATAAATCGAGAATAATGTGAATAGAAATAAATTCGTTTATTCTCAAAAGACATTTTTTTTCATTTAGAGAGAATTGATTTTATTTACTTTAAATAGAATGGGCCGAGGTTTGGAAAAAGAAATATCAGATTAACTTTAAAAATTGGTGCATTGAGAGTTTTTAGTTTGTCAAGATTTCTGGACATTTTCTTAGAATTCTTAAGTCGTCAAACGTTTCAATTAAAAGACCAATTATCTCAAATATATTGTCACCACAATAGTCACGCAAAATTTACTACATGTAACATTGTGATAATGAAAATTTGTTATATACTACCAAATTTCTGAATTACTGCAATTTCCATATTTCCGAATATTAATTAAGTTTCAAAATACGTCCGTTATGATACATTCAAAAATAATAGTAATCTTATTTAATAACTCAATTATATAGAGCGTTTAGTACTTCTTTCATTAGTGTACTTTTTATTTCTATGACCAAAAGTGAGATAATGTTTCATTTTCTTATAGTCAGCTAGTATTTTTAATTTATATGAAATAAATAACCCAGGTTGACACCCTCCTTAAAGGATTTGCTTAGGAATTAAGATGGAACATCACAGAATACCGTTGATCGTAGAAGAAACATCTGTAATATTTGTTATACAATGATGCACTAAGAAGATGCATCAAAAATGTTTTGCCTGTTCGCATTGGTTATAATGTATACATTTAAAATGTGTAAGCTAAATTACATTCTTGTATAAAAAATGATCTCCTGTGACTCAATATAATTTATGATTACGAAACGACTTGTTGATTTTAAAGTAATCTTTTACATGAAATGGATTCAAGCTAATATTAATTAGAAAATTTTGTAATTTATTCTACAATGCACCAACAGTACACAGACAACATACATACATATAAATAACTGAAATCCATAGTTCCTGAATCAAATAGTATCCAATATTTCAAAAAGCCAGTATTTCATTGAATTTTGATTCTTTGTTACACTTTATCAATCACACATCTGATGTTTTTCATGATATGATATAATTACATTTGATGTCCTATTACATTTTATGATATATATATATATATATATATATATATATATATATATATATATATATATATATATATATATATATATATATATATATATATATATATATATATATATGTATATATATATATATATGTGTGTGTGTGTGTGAGATACGGAGTACCTGATGACGCACTTCAACAATATGACATCATCAAATGCTTGCTGCTTCAACAGCGATCCTGGTGTCAATGGTTAGAAAAGGAACGATAGTTGATAACAGAAGACGGTCCAACTAAGACGTGTTTTGAACCTTAACGGTTCCGAAATATAAAATGTTACATTCATAATCCTTTATTTGTAACTATAATTGTAAATAACTGTAAATAATGTTTAATATACTATTGTTAAAATGCAAATTCGTTGTATTATTAGTGTATTAAACTAATCTACATGGGGACCCTGGCCAATTATTTTTTTATTTCAAATATATTCTGAAGAGATTTGTTTTCATTCACGCTGAAATTCTTCTACTGCTGCCGAGTCGCCGACAAGTTGAAGAGGGCTTGTGGTTAGTTTCGATTTATGATTTTCTTACATTCGCTGCTTTGGATTTCTACTTTGAAGAAGAGTGAGTCACTCTTATTTTCAAGATGCTTTTAAGTGATATAACTGAAATCGCACTTGCACTGAAGACTGAAAAAAGAGAAAAAATCAAACTTCTTCACAAGCTGTTATTTGGCGAAGAAGGTGATAGATTAAATCGTTCTCGAATAAGAAACTTTCATGGTTTTTATTTCAAAAAAGATTATGCAAATTTTAAGTCTAAATTAGTTGATACTATAGCAACTTTTTCTATAATCGAACTAATTTCGATTGCTAATATTTTGAAAATCCATATTAATGGAACACTACCTGAATTGGCAGAAAGAATTTTATCATTCCTCACTGATTTGGAGTCTCTTCAAGTAAATGCAAAAAAATTGTGAAATGACTGATGATGAAACTGAAGCGATTTAAAATTCTATTTAGTCGAATATGCCAAGTGATAGTGTGTCTCTTACTAAAAATGGCCATAAAGTGCATGATTGTCATATTTCTGATGTTATTTTTTTCAGACAAGATTGCCATTTAATTTTAATGATATTGATTATTTAATTCTTAAGTATACTGGGACGAAAAATGAAAATGTCAAATTGCGGCTTCAAAAATTTGAAGCGTTTGCTATATCATTTAGTTTATCAGATATTCAAAAATTTATTTTTGCACAAAGAGCATTAAGTGGAATTGCGTTGTTATTTATTAAAAGCGAAAGGAATATTCATTGCTATTCTGAATTGAAAATCACTTTAATTCCGGAATTTGGTGAACAAATTAATTCAGCAGAAATTCATGACATATTAAATCGTCGAAAAATTAAAGATAAAGAATCAATATTTCAATATTTTTTAATTATGAAAGAAATTGCTAGTCGAGCTCAACTCGACGATATGGTTTTAATTCATTATGTTATTCAAGGCATTAATGATTCTCCCCAGAATAAAGCAATCTTGAATGGTGCCACTAGTTTAGTAGAATTTAAAACAAAATTAAAAATTTATGAAGATATTCAAAAAAGTTGTCAAAAAGTGAAAACTAAAATTCCTGTGGTAGAACAAACAATTAAGAATCAAACTCAAAGCAAAATTCAGACTACTCCTATTCGTTGTTTTAACTGTGGAAAAAATGGACATAAATCAATTAATTGTAGAGACAAAAGTAAGGTTTTAAAGTGCTTTCGTTGTAATTCTTTTGGCCATAAAGCCAGTGATAATAAATGTTTCAAACCAATAGATAATCACAATTCAACAGTTCGTGCTTTTAACAATCACATCACTTTTCGACAAGATATGCATAAAATAGTTAAAATTTCAGGTATTTTGATAGGGGCTCTTATTGATACCGGAAGCCATGCAACTTTATTACGCGAAGATCTGTATCGTCAAACTGAATTTTCTGAATTGACCGATTCTCAATTAACACTAAATAGGTTTGATAGTTCTAAAGTACAGCCTCTTGGTTCATTTCAGGCAAATATAGAAATCGATAATGATATTTTCTCTACAACAGTTTACGTTATTAGATGAGTCAACGTCAGATGAGTTTAACCTTAATTATAGGTACAGATATAATTACTCAAGGAACACTAACAGTTAATAAAAATGGTGTAAAGCAGAAAATAATAATATTTTTTTCGTGCATTTAGTTAATGTTTTAGACAACACATCAGACATTGATTTAAATCACATACTTGACAAAAAATGTAAACAAGAAGTATACAATTTAATTAACAACTACAAACCCAATAAGACACGAAAAACAGAGATGAAAATGTCAATTATTTTAAAAGATAATATCCCAGTTTGCCAACGAGCACGTCGAATGTGCATACCAGAAAAAGAATTTGTATCCAAACAAATCAATGATTGGTTAAAAGAAGGAATAATTAAACCTTCTTGTAGCGAATACGCTAATCTAATTGTTTTGGTAAAATAGAAAGATAATTCTACACGTTTATGTATTGATTTTCGTAAATTAAATAAAAAAATTATTAAAGATCATTATCCATTACCTCTCATTGATGATATATTAGATCAGTTACAAAGTGCAAAAGTATTCACTTCTATTGACTTAAAAAATGGTTTCTTTCATGTGGATATTGATCCTAATTGTACCAAATACACTAGTTTCATTACCCATAATGGACAATACGAGTTCCTTAAAGTTCCATTTGGTTTAACAATTAGTCCAGTCGCTTTCAATAGATATTTATCTTGTGTTTTCAGAGAATTAATAGCAGATGGTACTTTAATTATGTACATGGATGATTTTATCATATCATCTAAAACTGAAGAAGAGGGGCTTATTAAATTGAAACGTGTTCTCAAAACTGCTTCAAATTATGGACTAAATATTAATTTTAAGAAATGCCAATTTTTGCAAAGAAAAGTTGAATTTTTAGGCCATGTTATAGAAAACAATACTATTTGATCCTCTCCATCAAAAATAAAAGCAGTAATTAACTTCCCTGAACCCAAAGACGTCAAACACTTGCAATCATTTCTAGGCTTAGCAGGCTACTTTCGAGAATATATATCAAATTATGCCACTGTTGCTAGACCTCTTAGTAACCTACTAAGAAAGTCTTCTACTTTTGTATTCGGTTACACCGAAAAGACAGCATTTCTCAAGTTAAAGGAATTACAACACATCCTGTTTTGCATTTATTTGTGCCAGGTTCAGAATTAGAGGCACACACAGATGCATCTATACTTGGATTTGGCGCAGCTCTCCTTCAAATATCTGATAATGGAAACTTTCACCCAATTTTGTATATGAGCAGAAAAACATCTCCCCAGGAAAAACAACTACACAGTTATGAACTGGAAGTACTCGCTGTTGTACAAGGTCTTAAAAAAATTTCGCGTATATTTACACGGCACTAAATTTAAAATAGTAACAGACTGTATGGCTTTTCAAAAAACAATGGATAAAGCTGAATTAAGCGCAAAAATCGGGCGATGGGCTCTTGTTATGATTATTTCTCCTGATGATGTTACACAGAGGATAATAAAGTCGCAATCTACCGATGAATTTATCATAAATATGAAGTGTGCAGTCGAAAAATCACTTAATTCTGATTTTAGAGTTAAAAACGGCATTTTATAAAAATTGGTCCAAGAGTAAGAATTTTTAGTCGTCACACAGGCCATTTGCAATCAATTAATTCAACATGCGCATTCTAAAGGTCATTTTTCAGTACAAAAGACTACAGAAATCATTAAAAGAGACTATTATATTCCAAATTTAGATAAGTTAATACAAACTTTCATCGCCAATTGCATCACATGTATCTTGTCTTCCAAAAAATCAGGTAAACCTGAAGGATTCCTCAACCCAATCCCAAAAGGTGACACTCCTCTCGATACATATCACATTGACTTTTTAGGACCCTTGCAATCTAACAAAAATTACAAGCATTTATTTTCTGTAGTGGACGCTTTTACAAAATTTATTAGGATATATCCTGTTAAATCTACCTCTGCACAAGATGCATTAGATAAGCAAAAATTACAGCAAACAGTTTTTGGTAACCCTCGACGAATAATCTCAGATAAGGGATCAGCTTTTACTTCCCAAGAATTTCAAGCTTATTGTAATAAAGAAGGTATTGAGCACCTACCTATCACGACTGGAGTACCTCGCGGAAACAGACAAATTGAACGTATACATCAAACCATAATTGCAGTTTTAACTAAATTATCTATAGACGAACCCACAAAATGGTATAAACATGTGTCTAATGTCCAACGCGTAGTAAACAGTACTGCCTCACAAACAACAAAATTCTCACCATTCGAATTAATGCTTGGCATTAAAATGCGAAATAAAGATGACATTCACATTAAACAACTACTGGAAGAAGAACATCTTTAATATGTAGTACATGATAAAAAACAATTGCGTAATATTGCTAAAACTAATATTTTACAGTATCAAACACAAAGTAAATGTTATTATGATAAACGGAGAAAACCTCCCAAAAAATATCAAATAGGCGATTTAGTCGCTATCCAAAGAACACAGTTCGGACCAGGTTTAAAACTTAAGCTGAAATATTTTGGACCATACAAAATTAAAGCTGTAAAAGGTAATGACAGATATGATGTAGAAAAAGTTGGTAATCATGAAGGTCCCAATACAACATCTTCCTCTGCAGATATAATGAAACCTTGGTCGAAGATGTAAATAATTTTTATCAAACTATTATCTTGTGTATAATATATATTGTGTCGATTGCTGTACTATTCCTATATATATCGTTATTCCAGAAGAAATTTTCTTTTATATATAACCTTTTTCTTTAGCATTATTTCAAGTATTAGAGTATCAATTAAAATATTTTTTCTTGTGTGTTACATCAAGATGTTTGTGATACATTTGCATATGATAAAAATCAGCACAACGGAAGGAAAATGCGAGCAACTGAGAATTAAAAAGACGAAGAAGACGATTCATCAAACAGCTTACGAGGAACATTCAAGAAGTTAAGACGAATCTTCACAACATTGAACGACGTGACTCCTTCTTTTGCTGTTCACTAAGACGAAAGATGAAAACACAAAACTTTATTTTGTTAGTTATTTCTCTAGCTGGTTCCGCTTTCCTCTCTTTCTTTGTATTTTGCAGTTGCTGTTACTCTCGTCGCCAGGAGGACCTGAGCATTTAGAATGGCCGTGTGAGATATGGATTACCTGATGAGCACTTCAACATCATGACATCATCAAGTGCTTGCTGCTTCAACAGCGATCCTGGTGTCAATGGTTAGAAAAGGAACAATAGTTGATAACAGAAGACAGTCCAACTAAGACGTGTTTTGGAACTTAACGGTTCCGAAATATAAAATGTTACATTCATAATCCTTTATTTGTAACTATAATTGTAAATAACTGTAAATAATGTTTAATATACTATTGTTAAAATGCAAATTCGTTGTATTATTAGTGTATTAAACTAATCCACACACACAAACACACACACAAATATATATATATATATATATATATATATATATATATATATATATATATATATATATATATATATATATATATATATATATATATTTGCGTATGTATGTATATATGTATGCTTATTACGTACATTTCTAAATTTCTAATTTAAAAGAAATTCTAACGTTCCATTGTAATATTTATTGGCACTCTAATGTATTCCTTTATACAAGAATATAATTTAGCTTACCCATTAAATTTTGATGCCTTTAAAATATATAATATCGATAAAAATCCATAATAACAAGTTTAAAAAAAACCTAGTAGACTTTACATTAAAGTTTTTGATTGTGAATAAGCTCCTTTTTATGAGCTCCCTACATACCTTGAAACCTACTTCGATAAACAACAATACCCGCAATCTTATTAAATAATAACCCTTTCTATAAATCTTTTGAATCTGGCATCATACATACAGAGCCCATAAAAATGGCAATAAAATCGATACCATACTACCATGTTTCGTTAGTTCATCCATGACTAAGCAGCTAAAAACTGTATCCCGTAAACTGTTTTCCAAGCCCTATACATGGCAAAACAGAAATAATAGGAATAAAAGAAGTTACCTTAACGAAAATCAATACTTTCATTGTTTGGATTTTCAAAAAGATTCCTGTTAACGTTATAGGAGTAGCAAGGGGTTGGGGATGAAAGGTTTATTTTCAACTATCCATTGTCCCCCACTTTCATTGGGTAGAGAAGTTAATAGCCCTTTTCCCTTCGGCCTGGCGAGCACGAGGGATAACACAGCTGAATTTTGAGATAACAATGTCACATGGAGCGATTAGATGTAACTCGTCATTAGTTCCCGACCATGAGAAGACAAATGAGATATTGGTTGTTGCATTGTTTTTCGTCATTTTGCATTGAATTATTTTTTTTTTACCTATTGTGCGGAAAAACGAGAAAAAAATCAATTCGGCGGATATTCATTATCCTATCTCCATTAAAACGCGATATTTCTTTTCTGCATTAGCTGTGCCAGAAAATGCTTAACAGGCTTATCTGATGAAAGAAAGGCGATACAAATTTCTTAAAGTACGCCATTAGTGCTTTGATTACCACAAAAAAGCTAGACAGGAGAAAGTTATTTGTACTTTCGGATCATTATTTCTCGGCAATTATTCCTAGACATATCAAAAAGAAAATACCAAACATTATCACTTTCTTTTTGTTTTGTTGAGTCAAGAAAAAAGTTGCTTTCTATGAGATATATAGAAATATTTAATTATTATACAACATTAATTAAATAGTATTTCCAAATTTCTCATGACGACGTAAAAATATTATTTAATTAATGTACTACTTACATTTTTTATTATTATAAACTATAATTAATTCAGAATGGTATTAATTATTAACTCTAGACTTAAAGACACTAAAAATAAAAAACGAATAAATAAAAAATATTGTATCTTATTTTATAATAATTTTGTGTAAGTATTTATTTTCAGTAAAGAGTCTTTGTATAATTTTATTCTCACATTTTCGTAACTTTAATTATGATAAATTTAAAATTATTGACACAATAAAGAATGTCTGAATAACATCACTTAAATAATCTAAATTATGTAAACTCTTATGTTATGTCCTGATTATTTATTTAATATTTTATATTGTGAGTAGATGGCCCCACTTTTTGCTTTTTACTGAACAATAAAAATAATCATTTAGCCATGTAAGCATTTTCTGAGGTCAAATCTGGAGTTACATTTAAAAATATTATTTAATTTTGCAAATATATCATCGTTAAGAATAATAAATAAAAAATTAAATTAACAGATAAATAAAATAATCAAACCTATTATTTATTCTAATACAAAGAAATGAACTGTCATATCTTCAGAATAGATTGCACATGTAAGATTTCTTTGTCCTTATATTTCTGTATAATTAAAGAAATTTTGATTTTTAAAATAATATTTTGTAAATCAATTAAAATAAACAATATATAATCTAAATTTCAAGCAATTTTATGAAATTAAAGTCAAATTATGAATTGTGAACAAACATTTTGCTTTTCTTTATAATTTTATGGCAGCTAATTCAATGGAACGAATTGATTTACATAAGCTTTTAAATTATTAGGCAAGATTTTTAAAGTTTTTAAAGCATCTTTCATAAATATTCAGATTTTAATTAACTATAGTCTATCAATCAAAACTTTCTCTGCATACTAAATCAAAGTAAAAGCAACTCCAATTCAACTTTTGTATGATTTTTTAATTATTGATGTTATTTATAAAGTATAATAATTAAAGTGTTAAGTTTACATACATATAAGCTGTAAGAATATTTTATACTGAGAGAATGCGATTTTCTTAAAATGCTAGAGTCAACTATTTACAAATTTCTGAATAAAAGCTTTTAATGCAACGTATTATAGACACAGTTGTTTAAAATATGTATTTAAATTATTGTTACTGTAATTAAACTATCTAGCCTCTTTGTTTTTCTGTGGTATCCATTTATAACAAAATAAACTAGCAATTAACATACATATCTATATGTGTTGAAATGCTATTTAGGTTTCACGTCTTAAAATAATTTAAACCCTAAAGCAAAATGTCTGACAATGAATTGCACATGCAATTTAATAGTTAACATTATATTAAATTTTTTTAGTCTCAAAAATGTATAATTCAAAGTAATCATGTTCGCGAAAACGACAAACAATCAATAAAGATTTCGTGCTTTTAAATTTGATGTGATAATACTTAAAATCATTGCATTTACACTCATTCATGAAATGATAATACGTAAACATTTCATTTGCTGTTAAGATAATTTGCTTAAATTAGATTACTCAGCATTGCTTTTACGCAAATGATTACACTTTTGCAGCTTTATTGACCAAATAGTCATTGAAGCTCTCGCAATTCAACATCGAAAGAACAAATTCTTTGGATTTTGTACTAGCATAGAATTTTTTTAACTTCTTTTTCGTTTTTATAACAAAAGAAAATGTGCTATTTATTCAAATAGTTAACACACTTCATTAAACTTTCAGTAAATACGATTAAAAAATTAACAGTAAAATTTATATTTTCATTAATAATTAATCATAATAAGAAATCCTGAAATTTAAAATATTGGTAATAAACTTTGTCGTTTTAGAAATATTACTTCACCTATTGCTCACCTATGTAAAATTTACACTCACTCAAATGAGCTCCATGAAATATACAACTCTATAAATCATATCGAAAGAACATGCTATACTATACTAATATTTTTACATATAAATTCAGATTAATTTTTTGCCTACTACCATTATCATATACGCTGGCTTCTAAAAATTGAGCAACGATGTGTTTCCGAAGCTCACCATAGAAAATTGAATTAATAATAAAATTCACATCTTATATATAAATTCAAAAAACAAAATTATTTAAATTTATGCAAAAACGTTAACTACCACAATAGAAAAGAACAGGTATATATGATCAATATAAAACAAAATGCAAACACCCAGTATCAGTTTCAATTTCACGTTCGTCAATGAAGCGCTGTTTGTAGATGGTAAGTGATATACACTGCTGGACAATTGCTAAGGACGGATAACACTATCATCCATAGCAACCACAAAATGAAAGGAAGCAAAATGTGGAAAATTAGAATAAGTGCGGGATATAGTAAGAAGAAGTATGCGTATGCAAAATTTTTTTCCAAGTCTGCTCATCACTTGATAGCGTTCATAAGAGCTTTAAAGATTTTGACGCGTGTGGACAACAACTGTCCACAGTTGTTGTTTCAAGTCAAAGCTTTACAGGAAAGATTTAATAGACGAACTTGAAATTTTTGGCATGTCTTCTCGACATCAATTTGATGATTTTATGCATGGCCGAATTATTGGAAATATCGAAGAAGGGCGAAAAATAACAGATGTTGCCAGTGAGTTCGACATCACTCACAGCGTTGTTTCACTGCTAAGGAAATCATTTAAAACTACTGGAATGTGTAGTTGGAGGCACGAGAGAGGTCGTGTTAGAAGTACGACACCTGCAGAAGACAGAACGTCCTATCAGCAAAAAAAGAACAAGCGCACCACAGCTCAGCAGGTGGTAAATCAGTTTCTTGCTGCCTCAGGAAAGCAGATCTCCCGAAAAACTGTTGCCAGACGTTTGAGGGGATGAGGACTATACACCCGCAGACCTGTTGCGTGTGTCCCATTGACCAGACAGCACCGTACTGCCCGTTTGCAATGGTGTGGTGAGCAACGCAATTGGACTGAACAGGACTGGGCATGCGTACTATTCTCAGGTGAGAGTAGGTTCAGTTTCTCATCCGATTGTAGACGCCAACTGATCTGGCGTGAGAGTGGTACTGCTTATCGTCCAGAAACTATCCAAGAAAGGTACCAATATCCACCATGCAGTGTCATGCTGTGAGCCGGCATTATGATCAATGGCTGCACACCCCTACATGTGGCTGCGAATGGGACTATGACGGGCCATCGATACATTAATGAAGTTCTACTTCCTCATGTTCATATTTTCCGTGATGTTGTCGGTGATAAATTTGTTTTATGGACAACAACGCAACACGTCATCGAACACTCGCTGTTCAGGATTATCTAGATAGCGAGGGTATTCAACGCCTCGTATGGCCATCACGTTCTCCAGATCTAAGCCCCATTGAAAATGTGTGGGTTGCTTTGGGAAGGCAAGTTGCTGGTCGAAACTATCTTCCGACAAACAAGAACACCCTCATCCGGGCACTCCCAGAGGAATGGGATAAATTGCCCCAACAGCTGCTGGATAATGTTGTGCAAAGTATGATACGACGTGTGGAATGTTGTATCCCACTCCATGGTGGACATATCCCGTACTGATACCTTTCTTCAAGCTGCCTGCTGACTTTTAGATGCATTCTTCCATTTTTCCGTATGCAGCATCAAATGAACATTTTTTTATTTCAATGTTTCACAGCTTTTCTACTTTCCAGAACAATAAATATTCTTTATTCTAATCTCTGAACAGTGTGGTAACTATATTTTATCCTACTAGGCCTCATGTCTCGCTTAATGTTATGCTACATTGCAATTTGTGATCCGTCCTTAGCAATTGTCCTGCAGTGTACATCCTTTTATAAAGCACGCTTCTAAGAAGTGTTTTATTAGTCATCTAGCTTTCGGATTTTCTCTCTTGGGGGAAATACTTACTAGAGTTGCTCTCTTGAAGACCTCTGCTGAATAGAAATGGAAATCTATTCTCCCTCTCCTCCGGGAGACGGGACCTCTGAAGACTTAAACACAGGCGCCTGTCGTCAGTTCGATGGCATGCCCTTTTCAGGGTGGTCGGTGTCGGCTGACAGTGGTGCGCGGAAATTTGAATCTGGAATCGGAATTAAGGCAATAAGTGACAAGATCCGCTTAGCAACTGATTATATTCAAAAAATTAGCAATTCGAAAATGACTGAAAAGGACTTTGATTTACTCAAATTTCACAGTTGAGAGCTAACAAAACTAACAGACATGCTAGCCAACTATCATAAACAAAAAGAAATGAAACCGTTTAGCGATAAACCGCTAATAAGCGTTAAAGCTGCACCCCTTTTATCTGTGATCACACAAAATAGATGTGAAGCTCTTAGTGACAGCGAGGATGTTGACCTCGTCTCTGACCAGAAAGACTTCCCAGCACTACCAACCACAAAGAATACCAAGGTTAAAACTACTTCCACTAAAAGTAAAATTGAAGAAAATATTAATACACCTAACAAAAAAGTTAATGAATAAACTGAATCAAAAAATAATGAAAATGATCAAAGCCAAAAGAAATAACAGAATTCCTCCTATCATCATAAAGGACAAAAATATCAATTGGAAACAAATTTAAGAAGTTTTTAAAAATAATAACATTACCGGCTATACTGCAAAATTAACTGGAACTGAAATACTAAAAATTAAAGTTGAAAGTGCTGAAAATCATAGGAAAATAACCAAACTGCTAGATGATGCCAATACCTCCTACCACACATTAATATTGCCTTAGGATAAAAACCTTAATATAGTCATCAGAGATTTACCACCTATTTACATGCCTGAAGAAATTTCCCAAGAACTCATCCTAGAGGAATTTAATAACATTAATATAACTCAAATGTCCAAAAAAGTTGATGGAGTTAAAAGTAATTTGCCATTATTTATTGTCACTCTACCGAAAAATGACAAATCTAGAGAAATCTATAATATCTCACATCTTTTTAACTTGGTGGTCAAAATTGAATCTTACAAAGGTCGTAAAGGTGTAACACAGTGCTTCAGATGCCAGGGGTTCTACCACGCCCAAACTTCCTGCCATCACGCAGTTAAATGCGTGAAATGTGCTGGTGATCATCACCACTCAGAATGCAAAAAAGACATGTCCACTCCAGCTAAATGTGCAAACTGTGGAGAAGCTTATCCTGCCAGTTATAGGCGCTGTAATAAATTTCCAAAATCAAATTACCTCAACAATAACTAAGTCGAGGTCATCAAAAGCAAGATTATTCCAAGCACTAATCCACACTTATCTTATACAAATACATTATAGTCCACGAGATGGAAACAATTAATAAAAACAAAGAAACTATAAATGAAGCAAAAAATATTTTTTCTGGATCACAAAATCTAATCTCTTATATCAAAAACTCAGGAATAATAGATTTTGATAATCAGCTCAAACAATTCAATGCAGCAATGGCTGCATAACAGACAGCAACCTCAACCAACAATGACAATTAAAAGCTTAAATTTCTCACCTGTTCAAATTGTTAATTGGAACGTACGTAGCCTAAAGCCTAAAACTACTGAATACATGAATTTTCTAGATAAACATAATATAGACATTGCCATAACCATAGAAACTCACTTAATACCAAATATGAGTCTTAATGTACCAAACTACAACGTATATCGTACTGACAGGACACATCATGCTGGTGAAGGAACCGCAATTATTATCAAAAGATCTTTTAATTCCACATTGTATAGTAGCAAAATAGGAGATGGTTTTCAAGAAACTTCAGCTATCATGAACCTGAAAAATAATCTGAAATTCAAAATTACAAGACCAAGCATAATTTACAAGACCAAGAAATTATAAAAATTCTACCTGCAAATATTCCTACAATTACAGAAGGTGACTTTAACAGCAAGAACATCACTTGGGGTTGCAACACTACTAATAAAAATGGAACTAAATTATTAGAAATAGCACAAAATCATAGTTTAAAAATAATTGCTCCAATCGAACCTACGCACTTCCACTATACACACCAAGGAGACATCTTGGACGTTTTTCTTACAAATAACAGCTACCCACTATCAGCATAGACAATCTATGATCTTTCTTCTGATCACTTTCCAGTTCTTGGATGCCTGGGACTAAAGAAAAGACTATTACAAATAAATTTTTATTCAGAACCATCTGGCAACTCTATTATAATATTCTTCAAGATCAAGTTAACAAAGAAAATCAATCATTAATCAACCCAATAGTAATAATAATCAAGAAATTAAAAATAAAATAAATAATGATATAAACTTATTCAATGAAAATATCAATCATGCAAAAGAAATAGCAACCCATAAAATTAAATACCACGAAAATTACTTAAAATTACCAAATAGCATAAGAGAAATCATAAAAGAAAGAAATTGCATCAGGAAACAATTTCATAAACTCTTGAACCCACGACTCAAAACTACAGTCAACAAACTTAATAAGAAAATTAAAAAACTCTGCACAGACTATAGGACAAACACACACAATGGCAAGATAAAATAGAAAGTCTTAGCACAGAAAACCACTCTATATGGAAATTTGCAAAACAATTAAGAAGAAAAACAACAACTAATCATTTCATTAATGGCCAAAATGGACCAGTGTATACAAACTATGAAAAACTGAAGATCTTTGCTAATACCATATTTCTACAATTTCACACTTCGACGAATTTCAACGATTCAAGTCACAGCTGAGTCCTTCACCAATGGTATTAATTCATTTATTCATAACTGTATGCAAGCTAATATTCCTCAAAATACCATAACACCAACGATTGATGATGAAATATTTAAAATTATTAAAAATCTAAAGACCACAAAAAAGCCCCAGGCTAGAAGAAAATATTACCATCAATATGATCAAATATTTACCATTGGACTTTATTCGCAAACTCATTAATATTTATAATAACTGCCTTAAACTATCATATTTTCCTACAATCTGGAAAACTGCTACCATAATATTTTCCCAAAGCCTGGAAAAGATCCCAGAATACCTGAAAACTACAGACCTATCAGCCTGCTTTCAGTTTTAGGAAAAATATTTGAAAAAATTATTTATAATGGAATAAAATGTTATCTTCACCTAATTCCGAAACAACAATATGGCTTCAGAAACAACTTATCAACTGTTAAACAACTCATAAGAATTACTGAGATTATTGATCAAAATATTCATCACAATGTGTATACAGCTATGGTCATGCTCGACGTAGCAAAAGCTTTCGATATAGTATGGCACAAAGGCCTATTACACAAACTCATAAAACTTAACATATAAACACTGATATAATATTACTCATCACCTCATATCTAACTCATCGCCTCTTCCATATTAAATACAATAATGAAAACTCTATTACTCTGAACATCAAAGCTGGAGTCCCCCAAGATAGCATCCTGGGCCCAATCTTATACCTATTTTTCACCTATGACTTCCCCGGTTTGGACTCAATTCAAATTGCTTTCTATGCAGATGACACTGCTATTATAGCTGATTCTATGAGGCCAAATAATGCTATTCATAAACTTGAAAATGCGTTAATTAACATAGAAAACTGGTGCAGTAAATGGAGAATAAATATAAATGCTGATAAATCCCAACTTATAGTATTTAATGGAAAAAAGAGAAATAAAATAAAATTATTTCAACATAATAAACTCTATCTATTTGATAAAATTATTCCGGAAGTGAAAACCATTAAATATCTTAGATTAATATTTACTACTCAACTTTCATGGACTGCACATATCAAGAACGTTATTGAAAAAGCCACTCAAGCTTATGGATGCCTAATCTCAACTTAATTGGAAAAAACTCAAACTTCACACTAAAACTCAAGAGACTGCTTTACCTTACAATGTTAAGACAAATCATTACCTATGCCTCACCTGTGTGGAATACTATATTAAGCCAAGAGACAAACACAAACTTAGAGTGTTTCAACATAAAATGCTTGGAAAAATAACGTAGGCGCCCTACTATACTCGCAATAAAAACATTTCAAAAGATCTGAAAATTATTGATAATCTAGAGCATATTGCTAACCTAAATAAAAAATCCTATGATACCGGAATTAACTGCCCAGATAGTGCATTTAATCAAGTTTTTCGCTATGAGTATCTCATAGAAGACTGTAAATATAAACCAATCACCAGACATTATTTATATGAATATATTTAATATAATTTTTCTATATAGCCTTATTTAACTTCATATCACTCTTCATTTATTCAGTATTATTCCTTATTTTTTCTATTTTCACTGTATATAACAATTTTATTTCAACTTTATTATTTCCTCTATTCTCAAGTAGAATAAAAATTTCCAACTCATTGCTCTGCTCCTCAGCTCTCTGCTGATTGGCTCTCACCGCCAAGACTTGGTTCCTCATGCTTCAAGACAAGCGTTCCCTGTCAGTACCGCAATGTCTTCCTTCAAGGACTTATCACAGATGAAGAAGTAAAGGCCTGCTCCACAGGCCGACACTTCGTAAACGAAAATAGATATAAGATGCAAACACCAGCCTTCCGTAATTAAGAGTGTAACTTTTCTTAGCAGATTCGTTGACAATAGTTAACTGGGTCCCGCAGTATCTGATAGCAGCGGTTTACCCTATTCCTTAGGGTAACGGGTAGTCTGATGGATTGAAATGGGGTTGTCATAAGTAGATGCTGATAGGCAACTTAATGTTTCTCGCGGTGTAGTCCCCATTTCTGGAATCAATAATAAACTGAAGTTTCTGTTTTCAGAAGATTTGTTCCTGTCCAATCACGAAGTACAACACTTGAAAAAGATTGTTTTATTGTTCTTTCGGCCCGAAGGAGATGATGCATTTCTGTGCCGCAATTTGTTGTTGATTTCATTTGGAAGAAAAATATCCTCTAATAGGTTGCGAAGGTATCTTCACCATATGCAGATCTCTATACAAGGTGATCAGTTTTTGTCTCTCTTCGGGTGACACAGAAAGTCCCGCTTATCTTGGGCAAGAGTACACGTTACCTGAACAAGACAGCGATGAGTTCTGTACTTTTTACAGATGAGTTTAGATTCACATGAGAGAATGATTCAGGTCGTGTGTTGATCTGGGTTGAACACCAGATATTACCAATCCAACACTCTAGAAAGACTCAGTTACTGCTGCGGTAGAATAATGGTTTAAGCAGGGATCTCACTCTGTGATTTCATTGACCTGCATATGTTCCAGGGTGGAATTGTAACTGATTTGAGATATCGGGATGAGATCCTTGATCCATGTGCTCTCTAATATGCTGAAGCAATTGTTAATGATTTTATTTTGATGGATGGTAACACAAAACCACATTGAGCTTTAGATTTGCTGAATATTTTGAGGGTCTTGATTTGGAGTGAATAAAATGGCCGCTTGATCTCCAGATCTAAATGCCATAAGACATCTATGGGACTATTTTGGTAGACAGTTTGCTATACTATGAATCCTCCTCAGAGGTCTGTAAGAACAGATTACTCCGTGTCTAGTATTCGCTTCCCATTTCGGTAACCGACAATTTAATTGACAGCAGAGAAAGTACTCGATCTCACCAAAGCAATAAATCTAGAGATATCTCTCATTAAAACTGCTTTTCATGATGTTTATTAGACATTTTACCACAAAAACTTGTTTATTCTTTCATTCCAAGAGTAGACTTTTCAAGCCAGATTACTTTGTTTGCTGGAAATAATTTATGCTTTTTACTTATATAAACTTATATGTTGCAATCAATACATACCTGTTTTATGCACATGTCATCCAAATGTGATGTTTCTACATTCAGCCATTTGCAAATTAGGACCAAAAGAAACCAATTTTTTCTTGATTTTTAAAAGCCAATGCATACACGCAAATATAATGCACACCTATCTATGCACGCACATTTTTTATGTATATAGGAATACACAGTTATAATTATTAATACATTTAGTAAATATTGGGTGAGAATAGTTCAACTCCCATTGACGCACTTTCACTTTACTCGTAGTCTAAGAAACAAAAAACCATTTTCCATTAGATTTAAATAAAGATTGTCATATTAAATTAATAGTTAAAATAATTTTTCCTGATATTTATTGAATTTTCTATCTGTACTACTTCCTTGTCTGATAAGATAGCCTAGCAACGTTTTGATAAACAAATTTACTGCTTCCAAACACTTAAAGCATTCATTTCGATGTTCACAAAAATGCTCTAGGACATATGAAATTGCACAATATATCCCCCACTACTTTAATTTAAAATTAAAACATCAATATTTATAACTATTTCAAATGTTCCAAATAATGAGAGATAAGAATTCAATTTCGTAAAAGTGATTTGTAAAAGTTTGATGTGTGTGTGAATATAGCGATATTTATTATTCTATTTATTCTATTATAGTCAGTTATTTTGAATACTTTGAAGTAAATTGAAATTTCTTGTAAATGCAATTGATTCCTTAAGAGAATAAAAAAAATTTAATTTCTATTTTGGTATAAAGGTTTTTGATTTATGCTTTATACTTAAAAAAAATCCTTTTTCTACTTTCTCTTACATGAAAAGTGGTATTTAAATAGCATAGATAAGTAGTCATTTAAATTTACATACGTTAACATGTGAAGTTAAGCGTTTTCAAGATTGTTTCAAAGAAATGATGTGAAGTACTTCAAAAATATTCAAAATTCCATTGTTATAAACATACATTGCAATTATTTTATGATACTTTGCATTGTATTCATGTAATTATCATTTAATATTTTAAATTGGTACCTAACAATTTCTTAAAATAATATCTGCTCATAATTACAAGAATTATAAAGTTTATAGAAAAACATGTTCACACACAGGAAAAGAAATTTTTAGGAGTCAAATTACATTTTTATTATGATAAGATTATTTAGACACGCGTAGGAATAGGTTCATTAAAGATAAAAAGTAATAGAAAACCTACAAATCATTCTAGAGAAAAATAGTATCTAGTCTTTAATTTGAGTGCATTCTCCAGGTAAATTAATGTTGAGCAAGTTATGGAAAATTCAGAGTGCATTATGTTTCACAATGTGTGCGTTTATATATGTGCCAGTTTAAGAGTGAAGATATAAACCTTGAATATTCTTGTGACTTAGCTCAATTTACGATAACCATACAATAAATGTATGTATTTAAGATTTGTTATTAAAAAGAATTTTTATTTTTGTTTATCTATATTGATTTTCAGTATTGTTGAATCATTTTGCTTCGGTATTTCTTATTCATTTTGAAGAATAATTGTGTGTTACATAAGCGTTTCTTGGTAAGGTAAGATCTAGGAAAGGTTCAACTTTTACTCTTTCATTTTATATGATTAAGATGTATTTTATAAGATTGTCAATAATAAAATAAATATGTGTATTCTAGTCTTCAGAAAATGCAGTGATTTTCTTTAAATGAAGTTTTCTGTTAAACGGCACTTTATACAATAAATAAAGGGTATAAGTATATAAATCATCTGTAAACTAAGGCTTTAAAATATATATAATTTCTTTTTCTGACTGAAATTAGTTTCGATATCAAACATGCACTTTTATGTAGGCACCTTTTTATGAGTTACAGTTTTTTATGTTGCTAAGTTATGTGATTAACGTAAGAAGCCTCAGAAAACATTTGTAGTTTTTGAAACTTCAGATGATTCAGTATAACTTTGACTTATATGTATTTATACTAAACAAGTTTTATTCATTTATTTTTTAATAAACTTGACTTCTTTTTTGGTAATGAGGGAAAATGTTTGGAACATGCATCATAGCCTATTCCAATGAATTCATAAATTTCAAATAATGAAAATACATTCTCAAAAATATAAAATTTACTAAAATATGATAAATAGCTTCCAAATCAAAGTAAATGTTTTTAAGATATCAGCAAAATATATCATTCTTTTCTTCGTGTCATTCTTACACCATAAAGACTCACATGATTGACGCGTATCTTAGCCAATCACAAATAAAGGTGATTATAATAAACCTTTTTAATTACTTATTATTGTTGTTCCAAATGTTGCTTACTAAACTATTTAATGACAAGAAAAACCCCGGAGTTAGTTCAAGTTTAAATCATTGAGGAGGATCTACAGAATGAAAAACTAATCCTTCTCATGGATCGAAGATTTCTGTTGAAGTGAAAAATTTAAATTTGTACGAATAAAAAATTGCTTCCGTTCCCCAGATGGCCATCAGTAACGCAGTGTCAATCCATCAAGTAATTTCTGAGAAAGAGAGAAGTCTGGCAGCATATCGATACACTCTGAAGAAATATTTCGCTGAAGCGTTCATTTGAATTATTAGCATGTTTTATTCATGATGGGTTTGTTATGACTCAGTTTCTCTTTATTTAAGAAAATTAACTTATTTTTATATTTTCTAATATTTATTGCCCGATGAGTTCATTTAATGCTTGATACAAATGCAATATTGAAAGAGGTATCATTCTTTTGATGTTCTTTATCATGACTTACAGATATACATTTTGCACTTATTTCTAAACATATAGTTAGATTCAATTACGTAAATGTTAATAAGATCGAAATAGATGAAGAAATTTAATAAACAAATTAAAAATCTTTTAATTGGGTTTCAATACTGCTAAACAAATATATTTCTAAAGATAGAATAATCTGTTTTATAAATTCAAAGATTTAAATTCTTGATCTTTTGAATTTAATTTTTCCAGATTAATTAATGGAAATAAAATCATAACTATAAAAAATTTAAAAATACAAAGATATTTAGTGCTTTTTCAATAATTTGACTAAGCTTGATAATTAACAAGTATTTTTTGTTTTTTCATTGATTTCTTTAGATGTTACACTTTGGATTTATTTTGGATTTTCTTAGCTGAAATAACCATAAATTTAGAAAAAATGTAAAAATAAGTAAATTTAGACAGTTTTCAATTTTTTTAATTAAATCTTGATAGCTAATATTAATTTTTGTTTCTTCATTGTTGTCCCTGTATGTTATTTTGGTGTCAGAGAATGCTACAATAATGGTTGAAACTTTTTATTTAAATCATTTTCAATAGATCTCGAATTCCTCAGTGAATTTTAAATGTCTAACTACTTCTGTTTTAAATTCAGAAATTAAATTTAGTACTAGTTATTTGTTTTAATATTCATATTTATATAAATTTTAGGATTCAAAATATTAAATTCCTGTTACACTATATTTGAAAATTTTCATTCTATCTCCCTCTCTTTCTATCATTAATACTTTTGAAATGGGATCATGGAAATATGAAAAAAAATTAGAATGTTTCATTAGACAAAAATATAATATTTATTAAAAAATTAAATAAATTGCTTTAATCAATGCATATTAATTTTTTTCAAAAATTGGAATTTTCAGATCAATGTGGAAAACAGCAAATTAAATCATATCAGTCAGCATATGTTAGATAAGCACATATTTGTAGTGCATGCAAATATTCATAAGGAACTAGAAAGTACTCTGAAATAAAATTAAATTGATTTAACTAATACATGCATTAATTTATTTTGATTAATATTATTTACAACAGTAATCACTGCAATTTTATTGAATTATCAAAACTAGAAAAATGAAATCTAAATGTCAAAACAGATTCTAGCATTCAATGCAATAAAAATTTTGATAAAAACCATAGTAATTACTGTCTTAAACATAAAATTTAAGCATAATATCAATAAAGGAAAACAAATTTTAGATTAAGTGAATCATTTTAAATTATAATTATGGAAAAATAGTTTTTATGAAAAACAATTTATATTTGTATTATTAGCGAAGTTCTGTGTTATTCAATTAAAGTTAAAATATATAAATTATTATTATATTTTATGTGTTAAACAATGTCATTGTTTTGACTTTTCACATATTTGACAAAAACAATTTTCCAGTGTAAAATAAAAAAATTTTGTCTCAAATATTTTCAATTTAAATTTATTACTTCATGCATGTTTTATGAGAGTAACATTTTATTGACTTTTCCTGAAAATTAGAAAATATTAAGAAATAACTGTATTTCTCTTATTTTAATCATAGCACTCAGTGGATTATTTTACGTTTTTCTACACTTTATAAATTATTGGTTTCATTGGAATTTCATTAAAAATAAAATTAAGAGAATGGACTACAATTAATTATACAAGCCGTAAATTTTTGAGGATGAATCTTGATTATAAGCTTTGCAAGTATTCTTCAAATGTATTATATAACCTGTGTATAGTATATTGCAAACATAAATTACACTCTAGTTATATAATGAATTTATAAATGAATTTGTCTTGCACTTTTTGCTGTGTAACAGTGGGAAATGCTTGAGCAACATTGTAAATTTTATGTAAATAGCAAATGAACTCCAGAACAATGGCTTTTGTGAGATTAGCACAACAAACACATAATTTATAAAAAAAGCACATGTATGCATCAGGAACAAAATGTTTCAGGTAACGTAAGAGTATTGAAAATGCATGCAGTCGAAGGGTGTAACTCAAGATTTTGTGAAAGTAATGACGAAGACTCAACCAAAGATATTCGCTCCAATTTGAATACTTCCATAAAATATGGCTAGCAAAATTCACCGAGTCAATTTTTCAGGTATAAGAGCGATTGAAAGCTGGAAGGTGGGGACACAGTGTCATCAGTGCAGTTGAAGATTTCGAAATCAACAAGTCCCGTTTTCCTCATTTGGAAAGCCTTCCAAACTGTAAATAGAACAACAGCTAGAAAATTTGGTGGTAGCCACTTCGAGAAGACAACAAAGTGGGAGACCGATATATTGTTGTGGCTGGGGAAAAGAGACCGAAAAGATCAAACAAGAAACAACGTGTCCAAACACCTTCAAAAATTTGATTTATTAGCCCCTCATTCCGAGCACGCAATCCTTAGAAAGTTGAGCACCAGTTTAGCCGTTTAGAGCAGTGCATAGAACACAAATAAACTGGACATTTTGTCATAACATTCAAGTAATTTCAGGGCCACAAACGATTCTCAACACTAGTTAATTTTAAGGGAAGTCGGCACACAACTTCATTTCTGAAACATCATGGAGAAAGAACTTTATGGTGGTCCTCGAATTGTCATCTGTGTAGGCGTTTGGCTGACTGGAAGGATCAAGCTCCATATTTTCGACAGATTGTTATCAGAGATTGCTATTGTATGGAAATTGTTCTAGCTGTCATTTGAGCAGAATGTAAGAATGTATCATCAAGTAAATAGATTATGGGGACATTAGATTCCTTCAGTTCAATTTTATGCAAAAAATTATTTGGAACAAAATCTATTTATCATGACTGAAAATCTATTTCTTTTTTAGTTTTTCAACAAAATTATTTTTAATTTAATGTACAGAAATTTACAAATAATTACTTTAATTATTGACTGTAAAATAATCAAAGTAAGCTATTTTTAATCTGATAAATGTTAATATATTAAATGACAATATTCATTTTAAGGAAGCATAAAACCAAGGAAAAAATATCTTAAGTTAAAACGTTTAACTACAGCAAAGATATGAGAGACAAAAGCTGTTTTTATTGCTCTTAGACATAAAAATGGATAGTAATAGTACTTTTGATAGTTATAAAAACGATAATTGTTCATATAATTACACATAATTGAATGCAATTTTCTTCCACTGTAACTGTCATAAATGTATATTATATTTTTACAAACCCGTGCACTTCCTTTTTAAAAACAATATACATAAAATGTATAACACATGCGCTATATTTCCAAAAAAGAAACGTACATTAATGGAGGCATTATCTTATAACAATGTACAGCATACAAATTACGCTATAACAATAACACGTGATATTTAAATTTTCCAGAAGCATTCTACAAACTTTCATGAAAGAAAGAAGTAAACCGATTCTTGCAAGATTAGAAAAGGCAAAGATAAAAATATCTCTAAAGTTAACCTTCGCTGAAAGACCAGTGTTAGAACTAAAACCTTAGAGAACCCAAATTAAGCCGCAATTTATTTTACGAGAAAAAAGCGCCTCGGCAAAAGAGCGGGGCTATTCTTTTAGAAGAAAATATCTGCCGTGGAGTTTTCGCCTAATTAGTTTATGCATGGCGTACACATTTGATTAAAATATTTCAACGGCAGACCACATTTCTTGCGGTGGATGTTATATTCATCACGGAAGAGGAATGCCGAATATGCCATGTTAAAAATAAAATTCCCTTCCAGAGAAATATGTAGGCCGGATCAACAGACTTTATGCGTGCGGCAGTGAAACCTGCTTTTCCTTTTTTCCCCACGCTAGTCTGTTATGAATAAATCAGACATCAAGAACGGAAGTCGCAGAGCAAATAATAACAGCAAGATTAGATCGTGAATCTGCCATTTACACGCAAGATGTATATTATTTTGATATTCTTCTTTGCGGATTTTATGTTTAAATGCAGTATTTAATCCTATTTTTGACTAAAATTAAACAACATTCCAAGACAAAATTTAACTTGACAGCATTACGAAATAATTTAACCCTACGTTTTGTAAGATATTTTTCAAGAAACACTAGAATATTTTAATTTTTGATTCTTCGTTTGCAATACTTCTTAATAATATTTTCATTAAGAATGGTTACTAAATGATGAGCAATAATTCATTATATTTTAGGAACATTTATTTACTGTATTTGTTTTGTCAGAGTAATAAACATGATGATAAAACTTGAGCATAGTTTGGAAATTTTATAAATCTCAGCATTTATTGCATTTGTCTAAATTTAGGTAGCATTTATTTAATACATATTTTCTGTTACAGAGTAACAAACATCATTGAACTTCAGTAATAAAGCTAGAACATATACTGCAAATTACATAAATCCTTGATAGTAGATAAAATTTAAAAAGACACCACTTTTATATAGTTAAAATCAAAACAATAATTGATGATTACTTATTTAATATTATTTTAACTCTTTAAAATGAATTTTATACGAGAAATATTTTAATTATTTTGGTTTCGTTTACACTATTTCTAAAAAGTATTTTATTAAGAATGGTTATTAAATGCTGAAAAATAATTTCCTGTATTTTAGATAAAACTTATGTAAAATATTTGCTGTTAAATAGTAAACACATTTGAACTTCAATAATGAAACCTGTGCTTTCATTGCAAATTTTATAAATCTTTGCTTCTTTGTGATTGTTGTAATTTAGGTAAAATTAATTTACTGGTAATTAATTTACCATAAAGAGTAATAAAGATGATTGAATTTCAGTAATAAAAAGAGTGTCTGTTGAAAATTACACAAATTTTTGCACTTAATATGGTTAAAATTCAAAAAATGGAAAAAAATATCACAGTTTATTCACATATATTTTAATATAAAAATTATAATTTAAGTTTACTAATTTAATATTATTTTAACAATCACTTTAGAAATTTTCAAAACGTGCCATATTTTAGCATAATTTTAATTTATTTACAGCATATTTTATTTACAGAAAAACTCTTTCATTAAGAATGATAAGGATTAATATTTTATTGCATTTTTTGTAATGAATTATTAATTATTAAGGCAGAAATTGTTTCTGTATTTTCAGCAAGTGGTCAATAAACATGCTTGAAATTCAGTAATGAAAAGATCATCTGTTATGAAAATTACATAAAACATTGCATTTAACATAAAATTAAAATGAGAAAGATATCACACTTAATTCACGCTTTTAAAATCAAAATTATAATTGAGGTTTATTAATTTGATATTATTTTAGCAATCACTTTAGTAATTTTACAAATTTGCCATATTATAACACAATTTTGATTTTGTTGACAACTTTTCCTAAAAAACCTTTCATTGGGAATGATTTTTGTATAATAATTAATAATTCATGGCATTTTAGACAAGACATTGTTTTTGCATTTTAAGTAAGTGATTGATAAATATTGTTGAAATTTGATAGCAAATCTAAATATTATTTTGCAAATTTTATAAATATTTTCGTTTAATATGCTTAAAATATAATATTAAAAAAACATTCATTTATTCTTATTTTTAAAAATCAAAATTATAATTTAAGATTATTAAGTTCAGCACATTACTTTAACACTATTCTTCAAATAAAATTCAAAACAAAGAAGATATAATCGTAAGTTTGATTTTGTTACGATATTCTTTAAGGATCCTAAAAGGACATTTTTATCATGGATACTTAAAAAAATGATGAATAGCTTATTGTATTTAAAATAGAGTTTAAGGATTTCCTCTTCATGACTGATGAATATGATTGAAATTTACTAATAAATTTATCCTATTTTGGCAAAATTATAAATATTTGCTCTAATGTGCCTAAAATGTATTCCAAATTAAAAAGAAAACCACCATTTTTATGTGTAATTAAAAATCAAATATACGTGATAATATCAAATAATTATGTTTTATTATTAAAAATTATTTAAGCATTTTTTTAAATTAATTTACAGGAAATACATGTATATTTTAAATTATCTAATCTTCTTTTAACATCACTTCAAATATTTCCTTTAATATCCTTATTTACTAAATAATTTTTAAAAATCATTTGTATTTTATATAGAATATTTTGATTATATCTATGCTGTTAATGAGTAATAAATGCGATTGAATAACGGAGAAATAACAATCGCATAATCTGTAAATCTCTAATGTTAAATCTTAAAATAAAATTATTGTCATCACGTTTAAATATTTAATGCTTAAAGAGAAGAATTTATGCCTAATGTTTAAAAACTGGAAAATCCATTAAGTAATGAAAACCTAATCATGAGATCAAAATATAAATATTCCTCCAATTTATTAATATTTAATATTACTGCGAAGCACAAATCAATGACCCTTTGACGCACTTTAAATATTTTGAAACCATATAAAATGTTTATTGCCATTATCAAAACATTCGAAATTGAACCTCTTCGAATATTTTCCAAACTGTTTCGTTCTAAATTAACTTTCCTCGGGAAAATTCAATATTAATATTCTTGCTTGTCAGTTGATTGCTTGACAGCTTGATTATCACTCTGAATAAGAGTCAAGTATGAATATTCCAGTATTTCAAAGCAGAAACAAATCTTCGCAGAGAATTTATTTTTCTTACACTTAATAACTTTACGATTTATTTCATTTGTAATGGAGGAACATTCACACTTAAAATTATTGACGACAAGTAATGCACATTGATCATTGGTAAATAAAATGACGTCGAAAACTTGATTTTGAATGAAATTTTATTTTATTACTTTTCAAAAAATAATGGAACTCAGTTTAATAGCCATTATTAATTGAATCTATCTTCAACAATAAACGTCTCTTAAAATTGGGCAAATGCATTCTAACTTAAATCTCTTGAGTCCAAGAAATCTTTCATAAAAATAATATTATTTTATTTTTGTAAACGTGTTCACACACCTTGTCTAAAATTCGTTCTAAAAATTAAAAAGATCTAGTCGAAACTCTACAAATTTATAAAAAAGCAAATTATTTAGCCAAATAAACTAACAATTTACATTTATTAGATTTTTCAACGAGAGAGAATTTGAGTGATAGTCATATATGTGCATACATACATATTCTTATATGTGCATATATATATATATATATATATATATATATATATATATATATATATATATATATATATATATATATATTTATATATATATATATATATAATACCTATAGATATATAAATATATATATATAAATATCTTTTTATGATTATCTCATGTTTGAATTAAAATGGAAACATTTAATAGTGTCTTTTAAGTCATAAAAAACTAAATGAAAACCATACATTTTTCAACAATGTCATAATAAAAAAAATGGTGAAGGTGGAATCTTCTAAATTAAGAGGAGAATTCAGTGGAGTCAATAAATTTAGTAAACAGGAGTTTAGTTAGGCAATTACAATTATAAAGTTAAATCTAAATTAATTGAACTTCATAATAATACGAATAAAATTTCAACATGCGGGAGTCTCATTTTGACATCCTTTCAAAAGAAAAAACATAAAAAAGTATTACTAGGGATATTAAACATGAATAAAATTAAGCACTGAGTAAATCCATGAATTAATTGCTGCATGAATGTAACTGCACATTCATCAATGCTTTACAAATGGTGCAGAAAAGTGTTTTGTACAGGAATGAAGTGGTGTCTGATTCTGTAATGGTCTACATTTAAAAAAGTTAAAGAAAAAATTTTGTTGCATACCTGAAATTATGACTAATTTAATAGAGAAGAAATTTTCAAGCGGTATTGAAAAAATAGTTCACTTATGTTAGTAACTGTATCTCCTGATTGTATTGTATTCCCATAGCCCAACATTATTACAGATACACATTTGCAGATTTCGTATGATCAACACTCAAAATGCTTAAATGATTTTGTTCAATAGTATATGATTAAATATTATTTCTTGATATATTGTTCTCCAAGTGATCTTCAACAATGTTACACAAGTGCTTGAATTTTGTTCACTAAACATGCAATACACTTCTGTTTTGTTTTTTAGCTGTAATTGTATCTCTTGAATTTCATGGTTACCGCTTCAACATTTATGAGATAATTTTTTTAAGCGCGTTATGACTGCAATATGGTAAATTGTGTTATCATAGCAAAGATGATTACAGTAATAAAAGTTACAAAATGCTATTTATGAAGACGCCTTGTGATAACTTATGTAATATTGAAATGGATACCAATAGACTTAAATATACGCCAAAATGTTAATTTTATAAACAAGATTTGATCTTAATACTAAGAATTACATCATCTGTCCTGTTCCAGATTCTTAATCATATGAGTTATTAAAAATTTAGCTTAATATAGATGGACACATACTATCTTCTTTCACAATTATTAAAGTTTGCATTAAAAAACATTACTTCACCACAACACTTACTTCATTCATTAAAATGGAAATAATTCAGTAAATATTTTGCTCTCTAATACCTATGCATCATTGTATTTACTGTGTGCAACATAAATGCACTCATAACGTAAATAAATCATAGATACATAGGGCTACAGTTGAGCTCTGTACCATAATTTATGGTTAAGAAGTTTGGAATACTCACTCATCATTAAGTCTCTCGTTATTTTCAACCGCGGTTCGGTGACAAAGTCACATCTGATCTTACACCCTTCTCTCCACATCCACGCAACACCAGCGAAATGACTTTTGACGTCACAGATTAAAGAAGACATAACCCCATCCCACGAAACTCAAGCAACCCTGTGAGAGAGAATGCGATTACCCTCCCAATCACAGCCCACAGCAAATCATGCTTCACTCCACTTCCCGTTTAGGTCAAATTATTGAGCCACTGAGCTCTATTTTAAATCACAAATGTATATTAAAGAAAATATCATCATCCACCATTTACAGCATCTTGAGTATTAATGTACACTGCTGACCACACAAACTGCAACACCAAGAAAGACAAGAGATCTCACAACAAAATTTATTTTAGATAATGTACTGACCAAGTATCAAATGATTAAATTTATAGACTTCTGTGAAGTGTGGTTCCTGCCAAAATCAATAGCCAGAGTAGCTGCCATTGTTGGAGATCACCGCTGCCACAAGCCTCAGCATTGATTAAAAGAGACTTTGGATGCGTTCTTGGGGTACAACAGAGAAAGCAGCTTTTAAACGTTGCCAAACTTGATCTAGTAATGCAGATGGAGATGTAATCTGGGTCAATCATTGAGCAACCATGCACCACATGTTTTCTATCGGTGAAAGATCCGGAAAACAAGCCAATCTGGCAATTGACGAAGAACCCTTGGACAATGCGTACCATGTGTGGTCGTACAATATCCTGTTGAAATATGGCTGTGGGCAAACCCTGAATGTAAGAAAGGATAACTAGCTGTCTATTCTGCAGTCCACATCCTTCTCTCATCGCACCATTGGAGGCGGAGACGTCCTTAGTTCTGCGTCAAGGGTAGAGGAAGCAATGTACGTCTTGCGGACAGACCATGCTGCTATAAATGGCGTAGTATGGTACGCGCAGACACTGGATTATGCGTTACAGACTGAATGTGCTGTGCTATGTTTCGTAATGTGGCTGAGCAATCCGTCACTGCCTTGCGCACAATTTGCCTATCATCACGTAAAGTCGTGCACTAAGGTGAATGTTATCGAACACGTCGGTCCGTCATACCCTCCTGTATCCAAAGATCACATATCCGCATTAAAATTATTTGGTTTCATCCAACATGACTAACGATTTCCATGAAAGATAATTTACAATCTCGGTAGGCCACAATCCTTCCTCTGTCAAATTCAGACACTTGATCCAAAAATGATAGCTGTTTTCTACGAGGCATAATTGATATTTTTAAAAAAAACACAAGGAAAACACAATTAACAAATTTCAAATCATCGAAATCTTTAAGCCTTATATAGCGCTCAAAAGTGGCGCCACAGACGCGTGTGATGTGCGTCTGCGCTGAAATTCTAATCATTTTCATATCTCAATTCCGCTAATGCATGTGGTATAAATTTCATATTATTTTCATGCTTCCTTCAGGGTGTTGCATTTACTATGGCCGGCAGTGTATTATGTTGAGAGGTGGGGGTTAGCTTATAGATGTGACCTCAGCACCTGACCGTGATTCAAAATTACGAATCACTTGGAGATGGGCGAATATTCCAAACCCTTTAACCAAAAGTACAGTTCGGGTCTCGCCTACACTCCTAGGTAAGTATTAATGTATTGCATATTATTAGTGTCTGTATCAAGGTAATAATCAATAATAACTGGGAAAAATAACAATAAATACTATTTTACGGTAAATATCAGGATCTTATATAAAAACTATTTATTTGTAAAAATTAGATATATAATAGTGAATTATTTTTTGTTTTAATGTCAGAATAATCACAGAATGTTTGTGGGTGAAAATTATTCTCTTAATATTTTTCTCTAAATAAGTGAGTTTTAAATAAATAATACTTAAAATACTTTCACGATAACAATGAGGATGGAACAATTATAATATTAAGTAAATATAATGTACCAAATTATTAATATATACTATAATCCTGAAGAATATAGTTTTGTTACATACTGTAGGGAGATATTTTATTGTAACTACATTTCATGTTTACTTAAAATATGTGTACCAATTTTGAAAATTAACTTCTTCTTCAGTATGTTCATCGGAAGAAACCAAATGTTTAATATTCAATAAATTTTGCATTGACTAAAAGGTTACTGTAAGTCTGTAAGTCGTTTAATAATTTACCATTCGTTGGAAAGTTGTAGGGTAACTTTAATATCATTAAGTATATGTAATCTAATAAGTAAGTCACTAAATTAATTTAATCAATATATAATCAATGGACATGACTAAGATGCTGCAGATTGTAGTTCAATGAATTTTCATTGATTTAGCAAAGTATTTCCCATACACCGTTTACAAATTAAATTCACAACTCCTGTTTCTATTTTACTCCAGTTAAAGGATACTCACATTGCAAATTAATAATTTTACGCAAAATAGTTTAATTCTGAAATTTTAAGCCATCTGAGTGTTGATACCAATAGTCAACTTAAATAATAGCATATATATATATATATATATATATATATATATATATATATATATATATATATATATATATATATATATATATATATATATATATATATAATATTTTGAAGCTCATTTCTTATTGACATTTTTAACTATAACTTTTAAATTTAAACAGTAAAAGCTAATGGAAGCGAAAAAACATATTCATTTTTTTTAAAAAATTTGTGTGAACTGTTTTACTCCAAATAAGAAGGGTCTTATTAAATAAATCCATTCATTTTAAAAACTGCTATAATATTTCCTCGTTTAGAAAGTAGCACAACCTAAAGGATTTCAGTGTAAAATGTTTTGTATTATATTATTAAATTTTTCTTTCTTATAAATTATGCTATCAAATTATTTATTCATTTCTTAGTTTCGATTTATTTTTGAAAATATAATATAATGATGTAATCAAAAACAATATAAAAAAACTCATATGCACACAATATTAGTTTTCACAATTATATATCTAAACACTTGCATTCTTTCCATCGAAAAATAAATAATTATAAAACATAGTATTTCAAATTACTGAATAGACACAATATCATTTCATATGAGTAAGAGCTGAATTGGTCTGTGATATAAATATTTGTTAAACACCAATTTATTATGAACGTAATACACACATAAGTTTAGTTTCCTTAATGAAGTTGCTTGATATTCGGTTCTGTTCAGGACCATATTATGTTTGCATATGCCTGCGGGGAGAAAAAAGTAACGATGGAAAAAAATGAAAAGAAAAAAATCAGTTTTCCCTAATTTTGTAGACGTTGAAGTTGGGGCGTGTAATTAGAGAGACTGTGTACAGGTAGGCGACTTGGACATTGGATCAAAAGGACACATAATACTCCGGGGAAAAGTAATCTCCGGTCAGCAGGCGGAAACATGAAATTGATTTGTTTCAGTTCAGAAGGAAAAGAACGTTTCCATGCGAAAAGAAGATTTTTTTTGTCTTCTTATCCTATGCGGTCACGTGATCATGACATCCGGACTGGTTTTCGGCCGATTACTACAATTCCGTCATCAGGTATTTTATTATTATCCTTTCTTTTTTTATGCTGCCATAGAAAAATGATAGATAATCTGGAGGATTAAAACACTAACTATTAATTACAAAAAAACACATGAATTTTAAAATTTGGTTCCAAATAAGATTTAAAAACCAAGATGTTTCTGTTTTACTAGAAAGTATTTCGTTTATAATAATTTAAGTTTATTACATTTTTATGAAAAAAGCAACTTAAATGTCTAGATTTACATCAATTATATTTGGAAAAACATATATTATAACACAATTCCTGATAGAAATATTCTAACAGAAGTTCTTATAATAAAATAAAAAAATTGAGGCCTAAAATCTGAGAAATTTTGAACTTTTACTAATAATAATGTTTTCGTCGTTGAAAAGGATGAGCATTAAAATATTAATTAGTTAGAAATCTTGAATATTAGATAAAATATTTCAACAGTAATAGATGGATATGAAAATATTTTTCACAATAATATACGAGCAATATATAAATGTGTAAATAAATTTTTAGAATAAATAAATTAATTTCCAATAATTAGATTAATGTTTATTTGTAAACCATTACTTAATCTAAAATTCTACCTTTTACTTCATTAATATAAGGACAATTAAAAGAGCACTAGTACCATGTGTGAAAGTTTATCAAACATTCACTGTTATTCTATGGTAAAAATTGGTTCAGTTAAAAACTTTCACTTGAAATATGTAGTATAAATATTCCTATATAAAAATATGCTTCGTATATGAATACAAGACAATTTTAATGTGAAGGTGCCACTTTTCTTCATAATTTAATTCATAGACTATTCAATTAAAAATACATTTTAACCTAAAAAAATTCAATGTTTTCTGACTCAATTTATTGATTTAATGGCTACTTTATGTAAAAAAATCATTTCTCAAATTCTCAAAATTGATATTTGATGTTTAGTTTTTAAAATATTTATAAGGAAATAGATGAAAAATGTCTCCGAAAAAATGTTCATTTATAAGAAGTAACAATTCGAAAAGCTATTTTTGAAAATCTCAAGATAGATTGTTTGTATCGTATATATTTTATTGAAGTACTTTTTGAGGCAGGTCTTCAGCCGCTTAACAAAGCGGCTGAAGACTTAGGAGACGCGCATATCTAACCAAATATTACAAAAAACTCAGTGTTCTGGGCTCTCATAATCGCACCTCAACCTATTTTAGGGGTTGGTGTTATAATCAGAGACTCAAGAGAAATAGCCCCTTCAGCCAAATAGCCAATCTGAACATAGCTAAAGATGCCGTGGAACCACATCACCTGAAACAATGTCTTGACCCATCGGACTACCTAAATGGTGTCATTTTCCATCCGGATTTGCTGATTCATGTAAATAAACGATCTGATATTCCCGACTATCTGAGGCAGGTGGCCCTTGAAAGAATTGGAGAAATACCGAGCTATGTCATACAGGTTTCTACGGATGGCAGTAAAGATGAATTCAATCGTATTGGCAGCGGAATTTACATCAAACAGCAATATAGTGTCTTTAGGCTGAAAATGAGAAATCTTGATTTTTGATCGGTGTTCCGTAGTGAGCTTATTGCCATAGAGGAAGCCCTGGACTCCCTGAACTCCCTTTCCCATGGAGCTGAGATTTGGATTTTATCTGCTAGTAAATGTTCAATACAGCATTTGGACAGATAGCAACAAGTGAGAGACAGGACTGGGGTTTCAATGTTTTAAATGTTAAAACGGATGTCCGTATCGCATCATATTCACCTATAGTGGGTTCCTTCCCACATGGATCTCGAGGGGAATGAGATTGCGGACACTTTGGCCAAAACTGGTGTGGCTGAGGACGGTATGACGTCGGCACCTCTCACATTTCAGGAGATTCACTCAAAGATTAAACACGAGAATAAAACCACTTGGATTGTCCCTCCTGAGTACCATTGGTACGGCTGAGAGCGTCTAGGTGCTACTCTGGCTATTGGTCTTAATAGACAAGAACAAACGGCTTTTGCCCGTTTCAGAACTGGCCATCTTAGTAACTTGAAATTCGTCGAGGGTACAAAGAAATTCGAAATTTGCTCCAAGTGTTTAAATGAACAGGCCTCTCCTGAACCTATTCTTCAATGCCTTGGTCTCTCCGGGAGAGATCTGATGGAGAATCCACTTATGGTGTTGGATTTTTTGAAGGTGTACGCGCTCATGGACCTTGTCTAGCACTGCTGACCTCGGGGGCATGCAACAACAATATTTTATTGAAATAATTTAAATATTTTAAACACTCGTGAAATAAAAATATTCTTCAGTAGTCTCATAATTATAAACTCAATTGTATTTTACGCATCATTCTTCAAACGAACATCGTGTAAATTTGTTCATTTTTAAACTGTAGAATATTTTTTTATCATAATTCATGTTAGATCCGTGTTTTATTTTTCGGAATTATTTGAAATTTATCAAATGTATAAAATGAAATTATATAATGATAATATTAATCTTTAATAAAATTATAATGTTAATATATAATTATAATTAATCTATAATTAAATTATATTGATAATATTAATCTATAATTAAATTATATATAATATTTTAATAAAAAAACTGAATAATAATTTGACTTTATCTCATTAATCATGTCAGTTTCCTATTTTATATTTCGTAATTATTTAAAGTTATTAAATGTATGACACAGTTATATTAAGATTTTATTAATTCATGATGTTTTATGTAATTGAATATTGTAATTAATAATACGTATTTGCACCCTAATCAGAAATATTGAAATCAATAATTGTTTTACCTTAAAACCTAAGGAACTTAAAAGGTAAAAATATTTTATGAATTTCAAGGATTTCTTGATATGTTATTCAATTCATTTAAATTAAAGCTATTTTTAAACATGAATTTATTTACCCTGGAAATTATTTTGCTAAATGAATTTAATGATTAAGTAATTTACATCTTTTACCGATAAATAAAATTACTTGTTCCTACCCTCATTAATATTCTCACTCAAGTTTAAATCGGAATTATTGTCAGATTGTCAATATTAGCAAATAATTACCCATTACCGAAATAAATATAACGTTAGAAAAAGGAAAAACCAACTAATAAATTATTAACTTTATCTGTAGCTTTCATTTCACTTATAAAGAAATTCAGACAGTTGGAATGTCCCTAATCCAGTGATTCTCAACCTGTGGGGCGCACCCCCCTTGGGGAAGCGCGACCACACTAATGGGTGGCGAGCATATTCAAGAGAAAATGTTTTTTGAAAAAATGATTAAGTGACTGAAAGGAAAGAACACACATACAAAACAAAATACATTTCGACGTATTTAATAATTAACTTACTAAATTAAAGCAACTTCCTAAATTAAAAACAAATTTAATAATTATTAGTGACTTCCTTGGGCCTGTCTTTCAGAGCAAAGTTTTTCGAAGGAGGGTTTAATATTAGAAATAGACACTCTCAGTTCTTTTTCTATATTTAGCTGAGATCTATATTTTGTCTTCAAAGAAGCCACCGCAGAAAATCCAGTTTCACAAAGGTAAGATGTTGAAAATGGTAGTAGAATACGAAATGCCCTTGTTTTTAGCGCAGAAAACTCATCATCCACTCCTGCTCAAAATTCAAAGAGTGATTTATCACTCAAATGTCTTTTGGCTTCACCGCTTGCCATGAAGTCTATGAAGGTTTCTTCCTCTTCAAGTGAGAGTCCTTCGGGAGTATTTTGAAATGGATCCTTCACCTATTTGTAACTTGATATCAGTTTGTCGTCAGCAAGAAAGTACTTTTTAAAATTCTTTGTGAGCATTGCTAAATGATTTTCAATGGTTACAAAAACAACTTTTACATGTTGTTCTTCAACCTTGTAAGTTTTTATACAATCATTCAAATTTGCAAACATTGTTAAGTTTTCTTGCTTTAAATTTCTGCTCCACAATTCCAATTTCCTACAAAAAGCACTCGTATCCAATATATGTGTATTTGCTCCTTGCAGTTGAAGATTCAAGTTATTTAATTTCTCGAATATGGTGACCACATGTAGCTCAATTTCATCACAAATAAATTATTGCAGAAATTCTCAGCTTCTAGTCTGTTTTCCTCTTCTAGGAAAACGGCGATTTCTTCTCTTAATTCTTAAACACGTTGCAAAAATTTCCCTCATTATAACCATCTTGACTCGCTATAAAATAGTAACGCTGAATGCGCTGCACCCATGTGTTTACAAAATGCGGAAAAAATTCTTGATTTCAGGGGTCTCATTTTTATATAATTTACTACGGTTACAATCGTAGTTAACACAATATTCAAACCAGGACTCATTTCTTTGGAAGTCAAAGCTTCTCTGTGGATCATGCAATGTGTCCAGATGCACAGTGGCGATTTTTGTTTCATAAGTGCTTGAATACTTTGGAATCTTCCGGAAATAAAACGAGCACCATGGTGCATATTCCGACGGAATTTTTCCTTTCTATGTTTGCCGCTTTCATAAAATCATTTAAGATAGCAAATAATGCAAGTGCTGTTGCTTTGAGTTCTATTGGTTTGCAGAAAAGTAATTTTTCTATTACTGACTAAACATCACAAAATCTAACATAGGCAATGAAATGAGCATCTTTATTACTATCTGTTGCCTCATCGAGTTGTATTGAAAACAATTTGCCAACAACTTCGACAAAAGCTGACACTCTACATCTTCAGCTATATCAGCAATTCGACGGGCAACAGTATCATATGAAAGAGGTATAGACTGCAATTGTTTTGCAAAATTATTTCCAAACATAATTTCTACAATCTCAATTGCGGCTGGCAAAATAAGCTCTTCATCAATGGTGTAAGGCTTTTTATATCTGGCTATTTTATATGAAACTTTGTAAGAGGCAATTAAAGCTTTTTCATTCACAAAGTGTTTTTAAACAATGATTTTTGCTTTTCATATGATTTTAATTTTAATTCGAAGAATTCTCTGGGTTTGTTTACGTACTCACTATGAAACGTTTCCAAATGTCGTTAAAGTTTATTAGTTTTCATGCTGTCTGCCGCCAACATTTTTGAGCAAATGATACACAGAGACCTTTCTTCTTCATTTACTTCAGTACTAGTGAACCCAAAATTTAAGTATTATTGAGAATATTTTCTTGATTTTTTTTCGGAACCACGCTTGTCTTTGTACTTGTTGATGCTTGTCAATCGTCTAATGATCGCTTAGGCTCGCTTAAAAATTTATCCATGATTCCGCATAAGTCTGCGCCGTGAATATTTAATACGATGAACTGCAATTACACGAAAATATACATAACATACACATTCAGAATAGATTCAATAGCGATAGAAGGATCGTCTCGAATGAGATTGTCTGGAATTGAAATTGGCGTCATAGAACTTTCTCCTTCTCCTTAAAAAAAAAACATTTGTTCACATCTGCGCACGCTCCTAACTTAACTTTTAAGCTGACCAGGCAAATTCCAGAAAAATCGAAACTTTTCGCAAAACCGTGAGAATGCCCGACATGGCGGGACACAAGAGCAATATAAAGGCATAGGATTCCTGTTTTTTCAATGCTGAGGATCGTTGTTGCAAAATGTCAATAAATTTTCGTATTCTTGGTAATTTGTAATGTTTTAAATAAAGGTTGTAGTGTAGGTTTAGCGCCAAAATACTCGAAATACATTATTATTGTATACATTTTATTGTATGTGGTGGAGAGGGGGCGAGATGAAAATTATGATTGAATATTGGGCCGTGAATACTAAAAGGTTGAGAAACACTGCCCTAATCACATATTGAAAATTTTTGCATTTAATGCTTTAGTCACATTACTTTAAAAATTTATAGTTTACATCGAGTTAATTTTGAAGTATTTAAACAATTTTAATTTGATAATTCAGAATTTACTGAATTTTTAAATTTCAAATAAAGTATATAGCATATTTAGGTACAAGTGATTTCCTCAGTAATGAAAATGGTAAAGATTTAGGACAGAGTTTTAAAAGGACACAAATGAGTAAGGATATACAATAAGATTTCATACTTATAGGTAATATCTTAACTTATAAAAGTTAAAAAGATTAATTTTAATAAATAAATATTTGCAAACAAATTATTGCAATTATGCTTCAACATTAAGTATGTTCTGCTTTGATTAAAAGAAATATATTATATGAAATGCAAAGTAACAGAAATTTTTTTTTACTCTGCTTAATTTACAAAAATATCTTGAGGGCCGTGGTAGCCTAGTGGTTAGTTCATCCGAAAAGTTGGGGTTCGATTCCCAATGCCACCAAAGACCCACCATGTATATGCGATACACATGCTCGTTAAATCTGTGGAATTAAAAGTCATGTAGTCGATCATTGAGCAGTTACAACGCATGTAATAGTCTAAAGAAAATATCCTACCCCTGCAGATCAAAGTCAGAATTGAGAGAGGGGATTCTCTGGTGGTGCCATCTATCGGAGGTGTATTAGAGCAAAGTCGTAGTTTCGTTTTCGTAGTACCCTGTTAAACAAAAGACGCACCTTTCTGACTTAAATTCGCATAGCCAACAGTATAGTGAGCTTGTATTGTCTAAGTGTCATGAATAAAAACAACGTATCATGAAAAATAAATTTAGGAATTTCCTCGAAAATAGTGATTTCAAAACTAAACTTTTGCACCTGCTTTCCAACTATGGCTGGTATCAAACCAGGGACCATCTAAGGTAAATGCAGGGTATACAGTTACTCATCTGAAGTTTTGTAAAATTTAGATAAATAACAGTATCATAAAACGAACAGAAAGTGCAGGGTTAAAAATTTAAATAAATAATTTATTTTTTAAATAAAAGTTATCATTTTAATATAATAATAAAATTATTTTAAACTTTAAGTTTTTTAAGGAATTTAGAAAATATTTTTATTTTAATTTAGAAAGTAATTACATTTTTATTTATAGAATAGAAATAAAGATATTTAAAAATCTTAAGTATATAGAGGAAAAAGGTATTTCTGCAAAATCTTTTCGAATCAATTTTAAATCTCAACTATGTATACAATATGCATTACATTTTAATTATAATGAAAATTATACTCCTTTTTGATAAAAATGTTTATACTTATCAATTTACTTTCAGATTATATAATTAATTGCACTAGCTTATAAAGACTTTTTGCAAGTACACACTTAAAGTATTTTAAAAATACTTATTTAGGAACATGAAAGTAAATTACTTGGATGTTTAATTCCGTGACAAACAGAGAAATTAATGTAAATCAATATGCGTTGGAACACGAAATTTGCATCATAACTGACTAAATGGTGTAATCCCATAAATAATCCATAATATATGTATACTGCGTTCCATTTTTGAGATGAAAAAATAACTCATTCTTTGAACATAAATAAAATTCGTAATCTAAGCAGAGAATTTCGCACGCTACTTCTGAATTCTACTTCTAAATGCACTGACGATCCAACAGAAGTGTGGAAAGTTGATAATACCTGTTATTACCCTAAGCACGCAATACGAAAAATTATTGAGCTATGAAGTCTTGCTTTTTTTTTCTCACCAGGTGTAAATGTCAAGTAGGAATAATAGTTCTCAGGAAATTCACAGAGTAATGTTCTTAAGAATATTGTATTAAATATCGGTTTTAAACTTATCTTGTCTGAAATGATATGAAAGTACAAAACTGATAGAATCAATATGGTTTGATGCAGTGTGTATTGCGCTGTAACTTAGTTTATGCTGAAAAGTTAAACTGTAGAGAAATTTTTCGCATCGACCATAAGTTAATCGATATCAACGTGCTATAAAATATTGATAATCGATAATATGAAAGCAACATCAACAGCGATAAGATGTTTTGTTGTATTAGAGTGATATGTTTGAAATGAACCCCGGGAAATATTTTAATGTAATTCATATAACTTCCTATCAATAGTGTTAAGTTACTTTACATAAATTATCAGATATTTTTGAATTCATTATAAATGCTTAGTGCATTTAATTTATTTTAACTGTTGTTTGCTTATCTCTTGATTTTAGGATATTCACATTAAATCAACTGCAACAAATATACTGGGACTTTAAAAATATATTCGCATTTTTCATATTTAGGTAGACTTAATGGATTGTTAGAAAAATGTTTCGTTACTAATTGGAGAAATATTCACAATATTTATCAGGAGGTGTATTATAATTAAGCATGCTTCTGATGTATTTATTGAAAATAATAGAAAAAAATTAGATATCATTTCAAATATTATAAAGTATTATAGAGAGGAACCATTTTATGTAAATATAATAGATGACAGAGAGTGACTATCTCTACAGGAATCATTATATTAAATTTAAAACCTCTGATTAGATTGAACATCAATCTTTTCTATTTTATAACTTAATGGAAACACATTTATATCCTTTCCTTTTGAATTAATGGAGTTATCTTTAAAACTAATGCTTAATCATACCTGTTAAACTTAATGTTACTAAAAAGATTAAATAAAAAATATTTAACAAAATATATAATTAAATTGATAAATTCAAAATAATAAACTAAAAACATTGTGTGTACAAGCTTTATTTTTCTCACATATATTGTTACAAATAAAAAAATATCCCTACTTTTTTCGTTACTACAACAAGTAGAACTGACTCTTATTAACAATGCTGCACAGTGAAATTTTAATTAATTCACCTAACATGATAGCTTACATAATTAAATTTTACAAGAATATTTTGATGGGTCACAACTAATTTAAAAACATTCGTGATATATGAAGAAAAACCAATTAATGTTGTAATGATGTTTTTAAGTAAGCAAAATCGCACAAGATATCAGCAAAAGTTAAATGAAAAAAATTTATTTTTATTTATGTTTTTTCTGTTGTGCAATATTACTTTCCATTTATGATCTTTTTAATGTTTCACTTTTAGATTTTAATATTTTATAATATCGCATCGATTTATTCCATTACAAAGCATTTTTATATATAAAAGGAACAGTTGCAAATATGACAACGTATAATGAATGGTGCCTTCATCATTACTTTTCCTTGATATCCATAAATGAAACAACAATTATTGTAAGATATTATAATAAACTTTCCTTGTGCATAAGCTATTTTAAGCTGAATGAGAAATGTTTTTTTTAAAAACTTCCGTAAGGATAAGAGGAAATCATTAAATTTAAACAAAACTTATTTCATTTATATCTAATGGACGGGTATAGTTCATAATACTAACGAGGGAAAATAAAGTATTTTGTATTGATAGAAATAACTTATTTATCAGTGATAACATGTTTTTACGTATATTAGTTATCTATTCAAATAAAAGTGGTAGAGCATTTTGTTTTGCAGGGAAACACAAATTCTAGTTTTTATTTCATCAAAATATTCAAACACATTTGAAAAGTGGTGGACCAGGCCTTGGCCAACAGAAGCTGCTGCTCTTACATTGGTACACTGGTGGTACCACTGCTATCTAGGGTTCTAGAACTGACCAGTCTAAGTTTGTTAATGGTCATCTTCATGACCTTAAATATGATGACAAATGCAAGCTTTATCCAACCTGTTGTAAACGCGGCATCGATCAGGCTAGCCCCCCAATATTTTTTTTTTGTGTCTGGGGTTTACTAAGAAGGGTTTTTATTGCAAATTCCCTAGTGTTTCTTAATTTTCTGGGGACTGAAGGGCTCGTTGATTTGATGTACCTATGAAGGAATCAGAAAAAATAGCAACAACACATTTAGAGAAATTTCAAACATGTTTTTACTAGATGAGTCTTAGGATTTTCGTTATCTTCTTGTAGTAAAGGAAATATTAAATTCTTCACATTAATAATTTGATGTAATGCCATTTCCATACTTTTAGTCAATCAAATTGATATTTTGATTAAAATTCAAAACTATATATGTACACTTATCCTAATTTCAGCTTGTTCATTAAATTTTCTTATCTTTTACGTGGATCTTCATGAATAAATATGTGCTTAGTTACTATAAACTTTTCTTCCAATACCAAAAAGACTGTATCATTCCCAATAAATCAGAACGCATAAATAAATTTAAAAATTCAATAACTTTGCATCATATTTCGATATTTATCAGCTTTTTTTCTGCCAGCGATTAATCAAAATTTTCACTGCAGAAAAACTTGATGGAATTTTATTTGAACTATTTGGTTTGAGATAATCCACTTTATTGCAAAAAATGTAGTTTTCTTTCCAGCAAAATTCATTTATTCTTTTAATATCAATGAATTATTTAAGGACAACATTTGCTATAGCAGAACGTGGAAGTTCTTTTTTCAGTTGATAACTAATATTCTTTCAAACCAATTAAGCAACTTTTAAATCTATCTATAAATTTACCATCTGCACATGTTTGAATTCCGTAAAATCAAAGCTCAAAATAATTCATTGACTTTGATTTGCTTACAAATGATTCCAGCTCTGTTTTTTTTCAAAGTTTCAAAAAACCCTTAATATTAGTTATCACTGGGAATTATTCAAGTAATTTTAGTTTTTTAATAAGCAAAGAACAATAATTTAAACATTAAAAATGATAAATATATCCACAGTTTTTTAAACTAGTTTCATGTTAAAAATGACTGCAAAAAGTGAGACAAATTTTTCAAAGAAAATGAACCATACATATTTTTGGTGATGATTAAGAATGTTAAAATTCAATAAAATTTTATCATTCATATATAGCTTTGAATTGAATTTTGTTTTGAATTAATACACATCTGAGTGCAAAATACCTGTAAAAAGTGACAGATTATTTTCAATGTAAAATTGTTGTTACTGAATAAGAATGTTAAAACTCAATAAAAAATATGTATCGCATACAACAAAAATTTACATTTAAATGCATTAACATAGTTATTTGAATTCAAAGCATTTCTTTCAAATTTCGAAAAAGTTTTTTTTTTCATATAAGTAACGAAACTAAATTTATATAAGTAAGTGAAATATTTATCTAGTATTAAAAAGAACAATATATAAATGAGGTAAAATATCTTAACTATACGTATTACTCACAAACTCGTTATATCCTCAGTTATTCCAAATTGCATTTTCTGCAAAAAGTTATGATAACTAAATGTAGTTGCTACATGAAATTTCTCAAATTTATTATTGTATTTAAAACTACTAGCATGAAAGGTAATACGAAATTAACAAAATAAATTTAAACGGAGACTTTAATTATCTGGTTAAGTTTTAGCTAATAATGGAAACATTTTCGCCATAGATATTCAATAAGTCAATAGGATGACCTGATATTTATGTACACCAAACATTTTAATGGTCTCCTATAACTTGTAAGGCACACAATCTATATTTTACATTTTTGTTTTACTTTAAATATTTACGAAGTTTAACAAAGCAATTTTGTTTGTAGCACGCGATCCACAAGCTGTCGAGTGATTTAAAGAGCTTGAAAAATATTTCCATTGATGAAACTATATGTACTAAAATCGTAATGGTTTTGTTGTTTTCCTGTCGAAATGTTACTGACAACAATGTGTGGGTAATCTATGAAAGTAATGCGCACATATGATATAAAAACTCCCATTGTTTGAAAATTGCTGAGACAAAACACTAGTGTTTAATAATTTTACAGCCTATCATATTTATAAGCTTTCATTAATAGTCATTTATCCCACTAAAACTACATTGCAAATAATTTTTAAATTAAATTATATTTTAAAAACTATAACAAATTAATGACTATGACAAATTAGTAACTGTTGTTGTTGCACCAGCATGCTTCCTTATACTTAGCCCTGAATTGAGCTGTACCAGTGAGACGGAAGCAGCCAGGTATATTCTTCGTGAATTTGAAGCAGAGACCAAGTAGAAGACTCCAAGCAAGTACTTGGCCTGCCACCCCAAGAGGTATCATTTCACTTGGAGGACATTGCACCCACACCCAATTTTAACAAACCCAATTGTCATTACGATGGTTCTTTGGTTAAGCTGGAATTCTAACTCACTACTTTCCTATATTGAGAAAGACACCCTAGTCAACTAGGCCATCGCGACATCAATTACTAACTGTAAAAGTTCAATTAGTATATCGATATATTGAACTTTTATTAATAATAAAATAATATATTTGCAGCAATTTAAATTTAATCGTTAAAAGTATTTAATTATGTGACATTTTCCTTGTATTGTGATTCGTGAAATTAGTGCCAACAAGTTATATTATTCAATGCTTACAATTAACTGCTAAATTTTTGTATATAAAGCTTAATATCATTTATAAAGTTTACAATTGGCGATTAAATCATTTTTTCATTATTAAACCATTATTAAAATTGTTAAAAGTCATTTTTATCCAATTAAAGAAAACGAATTAAGAGCTCTTTCCCAACATCAAAGAAGCCGTTAGAAGTCTCGAACTAAAATTTGAATAATGTTTCTAATTAATTTCTGAATATAAATGCATGTCTAAAAGGTACTCGATTTAATCGAATATATCTAAGTGTTTATCAAGCTACTGATCGAGATACTCAATAATTCATGTGTTAGCGTATAAGCAACAGAACAATTGCAATGGAAAGCAAGGACATAGAAAAATGTATGAGTATACTATCCAATTATAACAAGGCATATCAGTTAAGTACTAGGGTGAAGAAAGTAAATTATTCTTTTCCCAAATTTTACTCAGGTGAATATTATCGTGATGTTCCTGGTACTTTAATTTTATTGCTCATTTCCTTTAACCTGAGACATTTATCAGATATTATTATTTGTTTCTTATTATAAACTATACTAATTACTTTATATATTTAAAACTAAGCTATAGAAGCATTGCCAAGTAGCTCATATATTGTAATATCAAGCATCGTTTTCATTTAATAATTAAAAACAATTTTAAAACTCTTTTTCTTGAAACTTATCCCAGTGAACTATGTTTTTTGTATCTTTAACCCCTATATTCTAAACAAATTTTAATGTACGTATCAATAAATAATGCTAAGAAGAGAATATAAAGGTTTTAAACTTTAATTAAGTTTGGAAAATACATTTGATTTTACTGGTATTTCCTATTAAACATAATGCACACTTTCTTTAGTAATGAAATGAAAATAGAGAAAATTGGCTTAAAGTAAACCATTGTTTAATTTATATCTCCAGATTGAGAAAATTAAAACAACTCTCGATAGTAGTAAAAGGAAATTACGAAGAATTAATGAAAGTCGTTAAGAACTGATACGACATTGAATATTCAAAATAACGAATAAGTTAATTATTTTCTTTTTTTATTTTTAATAAAATAATATCACTTGGAAGATAATGAAAATTAATTATGTCATTTTGCATTTCATGCAATTATTTCTAGCATATATATCACAGAGTCCTTAATTATTTTCCATTACGAAGGTTCCGAAATATTTTTTTCTGAATTAAAAAAATACAAAAGCATAACTTTTATACAAGGCATTAGCAAAATGTGAGATTGCTGCTTTTAAATTTCATGTAAAATCATTAAGATTCCTCAGCATTGATTTCATATAATCTTAAATTAGTTGAATGTTATATAAAGTCAAATTGGTGAGGAATAAATTTTCGTCATTTTTTTTTATTAAGAAACAATGAAATTCAAAACTAAATCAATTTATTTGTATTTAATAAGGAACAATTACATTATGCATAGACATAAGTAATAAAACTTTTGAATTATTTAGTTAATTTTTGCTTTTTCTGAAACTGTAAATTTGATTTACTTTTTTCTATATTAATAATACAGGTTTAAATTAACTTGAATGATTCTGATTTATTAGAAATTTATTTTGATTTTAATTGAAAGTGAAATCAAGTATTGTATTACACTTTTCCTGGGCTGATCAAATTGAATAATTCAGTTAAATAACTGCTTAAATTTTTTTGTTTAATCAAAATATTAGATTAACATAAATTAGAGTGAAGAAGTAGTTCCTAATTATCATGAGCATAATTGGAACAATTAAATTACCATTTAATTTCATTTTGATTACATTTCTTAAGAAAAGTGATAAAATTTGATTTAAAAATACCAGATTTTTGATTTTTCAAAGTTTGTGTTTTTTCTAATACTTTCACAAAAATTATGAAAATATTTAAATGGTATTGTATACGAATCATTGATAAATAGAAAGTTCAAACAGTTGCATTTTGATTCTTAGGATTTCACTTGCTGCGTAAAATAATGATCCATCGAAAGTAGTTTATTTCCTGTTCAGAAATAAGATTATCATATATTTTAGAATTGATCATTTATAAGCATTAATTTTTTTATTGTTATTCAAATTACCATCCATATTATACAGATGAGATTTTAAATTATAAAATTAATGAATCAGTATTAAAATTACTTATGAACTGCAGTTAGGAAAAATTAAGCTTATCATCAAAAATTTATGAATAAAGAATAAAGCCTGGAAAGTTTTTAAATTATCAGATAAGTGAAAGCGATATCAATTTGCCTTTTAAACACTTTCTCAAATGATTTTAAATGAAATAATGAATTTAAAACTTACCTTCACATATCAAAAATAAACCAGCCTAGTGTTACTTGTTAAGTTCCTATAGATAAGTGAAAACACTGAATGAATAGAATGAATTAAAAATACTGAGAGAACTTATCTTTAAACACCCTAAAGCTTAGTGTCTTATTTTAATAACATACAAAACTTTAGAGCGTTTAAAAATAAATTAATGCTTTCAAGTAGTATTCATTTTTTATTTCAGTTAATGTAATTGAGACATTATTGAAATTCTGTGTCAGAATAATTTAACTGGGACTTCATACTTAGATTATAAACATAAAACTCTTCGTTGTTTTGCCAATTACAATTTTCAGAAAGTTCGTTCTTGCCTTTTTATTTTTTTTATTTATTTTTATTTTTCATTTGCAATTTACTGCATTCCAGTTTCCAAATTTTGTGCGCGTTGCAAATTTCCGTCTTAGGACAGGACATCACTATCTTCAGACACACCTCCACCATTTCGGTTTAACTAACTCTCCCACTTGCCCATTGGGTGGACTTGGAAAAATGCCGGGTGACCACACTTCTACTCTCGCCCCGGACTCACAGACGTTGCAGTTAGAAACTCCGCAGAAGATGGCTTTTCTTCTAGAGTGTATTGGGCTGCTCGACATAGACTAATTGTTGGAAAACCAAGGTCAGGCGTAGGATAAAAAAATAAAATAAAATAAAACAACATATTTTGGTTTAATTTGATAAAGAATAGAGGGAAAGTTTTTGAGAATAAAAAATTAATAATGTATGTTAAAGTCATTTACTTTTCATCTTAAAATTTGAGTGTCCTCGTAACTGAAGATCTGTCCTGGTCACTAATGGTGATTGCGCCAGGTAAAAATGTTTAGTTTGCATTGTCCTTCAAGTGATACCACTGAGAATAGTTGGCCAAGTCTGGGGATTTTTGGCTTTGTCCTTGCTTCCAAATTACGAAAATCACCCATTTGTTCACCTTATATAATTTGCAAGGCATGAGGCAAAGTCAGACTTCAGCTTTGGTGAATCACACAATTCGACTTTCTGAAAATACACCATACAAATTTCATCATGAGTCTGTTGTTTGAAAAACGCACGGGTTCATGAATGACTTGATCTAAATGTTTCTTCCGTACCAGTGAGATAAACAAAATAACATTTTCAGTTCAAGCATTGAATTTTGTCCAATCTATGTGTTGAAGTCGAAAACATTCCAGTTCTCACAAGATTCTTTTTTTCTTATAAACCTACTAATGGGTTACAATATGACATTACTAAATGTTATTTCTAATACTGTATTGTACGGTGCAGATAAATCCAATATTAGATCTTGCATCCGTAAACCTCACAAAGTCAAATCATTCAAATACTGTATTACTTTCGAATTCTGATTTTACTTTGCAAAAAGTAAGCCCACCGATGGCTGAGGGGTTAGCGTTCCTTACTCCTACGCTGTTGGTTACGGGTTCAAATCCCGGATGCTTCTTTTTCTCTGTCCTTTCGTCTGAGATGATGTATGAATGCGGCCCACCCTATAAAAGGATTTATGGTGGTATGGCGTGGGTAATGCTACTCGCTTCCGTGACTTGGTTCACAGGAGCGCAATGGGTGACAATAAATCAGAAACAGTTTTCAGTATTGTTGTAGTGAAGGCTTAGTCACCCAGTGGTCTCGTTAATAAAAAAGTATTTTCTTAAATGTTGAAAATATATAAAATTTAGTAATGTAGAAAAATAAATCACAAATTTTCTGATTTATAAATTTAAATACATTCATTTAGATAATGTATTAAGATTTCTAAGAAATAAATGTCAAAATTATTTAAAATTGTGTTTACAATTTTAAAGAATTATGTTTTAGTATTTTGACATTTGACTGAGCATTAATATACGTAAAATTAAATAAAAAAAATAAGCAGAATTAAACTTTTCCTTGCAGTGCGATAACAATTGCATACATTCTGTACTCAAACTTTTTTCCAAAATAATTAATATTTCTTTGATTTTTATTTCATGCTTTTCTCATGTGGAGATAACTGGATGACGCAATAATTTGACAGCTAGCTGAGAGTTCAATCATCACAGTATCAGCTGCAAAACACTGAAATAAATATTGAAATTGAAATTTAACATAGAAATAAATAAATTTTGGAATATGTTTTAGATTTTTCTTTTTATCACGTATCTAATTGGAAACACAGTCGTGAAGAACTTTTTTTTAAAAATTAAGGAATATATTTTTGTAAATTAATATTAGATAAAAATGTAAATAAGTAAGATAGTTTTCGTTGACAATATATTGTGCTAATATTAGATATTTCAAAAGGAAGTAAATACCATTTTTGTGATGTTTTCAATTCATCCACACTAAAATATACAAAAAAAGTCAAACAACTATTTTTGAATGCTAATCATTAAGAGCCATATATGTGTTATAGGTATATATGTATATACTCATTTTTTTACATACTGCAACGCATGGTTTAATGCATTTAAATGCTGACTCTCTTAATGTACATGCTTTTATAAGTTGTTTCAACGCCAGAAAACAATGTAAATTTACCTGTTATATTGAAGAGCAAATCAGGAATTATAATTAATTGTCAGAAATAGTCTTGTAGATAGATACTGGAAGCATAATCTTGTACATAGACATTAAAAATAATGGAAATTTCCTCAAACGTTCTTCTTTGCTCTGATCTAAAAGATAAATAAATATTAAAAAAATTCTTGAAAATTAACTCATTAGTTGAAACTGATTAACCGCAAAAAGACCTTCTTTTAGATTTCTGATTTCATAAAAAAATTTCAGGAAAAAATTACTGATTTCATCTGCTTTGTCATATTTAGTTAAACATAACTTAACTAACATATTTATTTAAATATATCAAATCAGATGAAATCAGTAAGATTTCCTGAATATTTGAATTAAGAAATACTGTATATATTTTAATAGTATACTATAAGTATATCTCTCAATATATTTACTCTACTGAGAGAGAGGTCTTATATCTAATATATAACTCAAAATATTTTAAATTTACTTCATTTAATCTGTAAGAAGTTATTTTAATATAAAAATAACTTTAAGTTATTTAATATAAATAAGTTATTTTAATATAAAACTAAACTGTTTGATAAATAATAAATTTACAATATAGTAAATTTATTTAATAAACATTTTAAAAAGTATTGTTTTACAAAGCAGTGTGAAAACTTCATAGAACTGAAACGATATATAATATTTTTCCTTTCTAATTCTTTTTAATTGAGCTTATGTTACTTCTTAGAATAAAATGGATTTATTAAGTAATGCATTTCCTAAGCCTATATTGATTTTTACCGACATGTTTACAGTTTTTCCTCATTTACAGTTTACTGAACATACTATTGTTCTAAAATTCGTGATGTTTTCCAAGGCGTAATCAATAAGTTTATTTACTTGATGTTTGCTAAAAACATTTTGCGCGCGCGCACGTGAGTAATCAAATCAATCTTCAGCAAGGCGATTTTAACTATTGTAAAATAATTTAAATAATTACTAAATATTTCAACAGTTTTTGTATTTATTAAAAAAGGGAATTATAAATTCATATATATAAAACTTTTGATATATTTTTATTAAATTTTCATATGGAATTCTTTCATATTTTACATATATAATGGTGTATAATTTCATAAAATTTTATTTTTTAATACTGAAATCGGTTTTGAGGAGTTTCAAATTCATTACAAATCTGCTAATCTATAAATATTCTTCTGATTATAAAAAAAAATTTCACAGTCATCAAATGTGACAATCGATAGTGGACAACAAAATTTGTTACAAAAATAATTAAGAAATAAATTTTTTTTAAATATTCTAGAAAGTATTGTATAGATTTGCATGAAATAAATTCACATGAATTGTTGATATAAATGACATAAAATTTTATTACTAATCTTTTTACGTGAGAAAACCCTCCAAAAATGCTTTCTTTCAATAATGTTTTATTAAATTTCAAAATACATTGATATAAAAATTCCAAAATAGTATTTAATAATTTAATTAGTAGAAACATTTAAATTTATTGTATCTTTAATATGTAGACATTTTTCAATTAAGTTACCAGAAAATTTAAGCATTAATTAATGAAAGTATTTACGAATATATCCTCGAGTTTTTGTCATTGATGATGTTTATGTATTTTAGTAAATTAAAGTTACTTATTAATAAATACTACTATAACTAAGGATTCAGGCAACAGCAATCAAGTAAGAATTGAATTGAATAAAATTAACGCAAAAATTAAAAGACTATATGATCAGATTAAGAGAGACAAATAGAATGAATTTTGCTCAAGTCTTAATTCAAGAACATCTAATGGAAAATTGTGAAAATTGGTTAAAAACATCAGTAAGAACAACCACAGATAGAGCAATGTAACACAATTATGAATGATGGTGGAAAATTAGCCGAAAATGATGATTAGGCTGCAGACATATTAGGTCTACATTATCAGAAAATCAGCAAGCTCAACTTTACTATCGAAGACAGGAATTTTAAAGTAAGGCTAGTAATATAGTCCATGGCTGTCGTAGCAACATTCAAAGTGGAACCCACATTTTCAGCAAGGACTGCAAAACGAATGATCTCGAATTTGCAATCAGAGATACTAGTCTTAACAAGTCTCCTGGACCTGATGGTATTCATGGTCAAATGTTAGACCATCTTGGCCAGATTGGAAGACAGAGATTCCTGGATATTATAAATAATTCCAGGAACAAAGGGCAACTCCTTCGAGATTGGAAGAGAGCAACCGTAGTTCCCTTTAAAAAATCTGGCAAAACCGACGGCTCACCTGAGAGTTACCGACCCATCGCTTTGACCAGTATAGCCTGTAAAATAATGGAGAAAATGATTTTGAGGAGGATCAAATTTCATCTTCATTCCCGTAATCTTCTTCCAGAAGAACAGTATGGATTCAGGGAGAGACATAGCACTTCAGATCAGTTACTCACTCTACTTCTGTCAAAAAATTAGAGATGCACACAACAAGAAACCGACCAATCACACTGTCGCAGTCTTCCTAGACTTATCCAAGGCCTTTGACAGAGTATGGAATAATTTATTAATAATTTAACTTTTTAAAAAATTTGGTATTGCTGGAAAAGCCCTTTCATGGATTTACGATTTCTTACGAAATAGACTTATCAGAATGAAGTATAATAACTCCCTCTCAAGGAGTTTCAGAGTATTTCATGGGGTTCCCCAGGGATCTGTACTGAGTCCAACTCTGTTCTCACTATACTTATCAGGTATTGAGAGTATTATTAAGAGAAAATGTGAGGTCGGCGCTTTTGCGGATGATATTGTTCTCTGGAAATCTGATTCTGATGTAGCGAAGTTAGAGAGAGATATTAATCTTCTCCTTGAAGACATGCATAACTTCTCTGAAAAACACAAGCTGTACTTTAACCCTACTAAAGCTTTTAGTAAGCTTTTTCACAACTAATAGAAAGCTTTATAATTTCCATCCTTATATCCTATTGAACGATCAAAGATTGTCTCTTGAAAAACACCCAAAATATTTGGGTTTTGTGTTGGACTCTGAAATACTAGGAAATAAACATATCGATAATCTCGTGCTGAAGGCGAGAAAACGACTCAGCATCTTACGGTATATTTCTGGGCGAGATTGGGGCGCGGACGCTGGCACCCTTAGAAACACGTATTTCGCATTAATCAGACAAATCTTAGAGTATGGCCTTCCAATTTACTGTAGTGCCTTTGATACAAATCTTCAGAAACTTGAAAAGGTACAGCTTAGCGCAGCTAGGATCATCACTGGGCTTAGAAACTCATGTCCCAGGGATATTGTTCTTTTTGAACAGACTTACAGCCCTTAAGTCTTAGGAGACGTGCTTGCCTAATAAAATACTGCAGCAAACTTAGCGCTCTAGGCTCACAAAATCGCGTCTCTAACTACTTTAAAAACTGGTGTAACAATCAGAGGCTTACATACATACACATATAAGAGATGGGAGTGAACCTCGTTGTGTACCAATGGGTTATCGGGTTTAGTCCACTCATCACCATCGTGAGCAAGCAGACCTTCCAGGGGTTACAAGGTTGTCCCCAAACTGTGGCGTCACCCAACATGCTGTTGAAAATGAAGGATTTACAATGGTGGTGCCTTAAAGCCTTATATTGGGTCTCGCAGTATCCAAAACATTACAGTTCTATATCAGGCAGGGATGACAACATAAGGATGAATGATTGAAATTAAAAAAAATTTAAAGATAGGAAATTTTTAAAAAGTATAAGTAAATGAGACGAGTGAAAAGTTATACACAAATGAAGAATGAAACTATTGTGTGGCTGCAAAGTCCTTGATTCTGTGATTGGTAGGGAAAAACAGTCATTTCAATATTGAAGTCCCTAACTAAAAGTTCAAGTTTGCTTAAACTTAGGAGGTTAAAAGTCTGAGTCTGATGAATCGTCTGGCGAGCTGATAGAAGGAGGATTCCTGTCCTTGCACAGATCGAGACCTTTTTCTGTGAGGAGCTTAGCGATTAGTGTTAATTTTTTCTTGTGGTGAGCTGAACGAAGACAGAATCGAAGAAAATCGGTGTAGTTATGGTTTTGAGGGCATTTGAGATGATGCTGTGAGGTGTAGCTACATTCTGTAATGTAGTGGAAAGGATTGCCTTCTTTGCCACAGAGACAGAGAGATGAAGATGTTCTATTTATTTTTTTAAAGTAAGTTGGGAATGGACTATGATCTGTTACGAAGTAATTTACATACGAGGTTATCCAGTAGGTGTGGCTCGGAGACTTTTGGAATTATTTTGTTAGTTGTTCTTCCCTGGTGTGCTATTGTTCATGCGGTTTGCCATGAGGCTAATTTTTGAGATTTAAGGTTGTGTTTTATGGATGGTTGGGACCATGCGAGGTGATATTGTTCATCTTTTGGAAGTTTGGTTGATTCTTTCGCAACTGCGTCAGCGAGCTCATTGCCTTGGATGCCTATGTGAGCTCTGATCCAGATGAGGGTGAATTTACATGAATTTGCTGCATCGGTTATCAGTGATTGAATTAGTTGAATAAGGGGGAGCGATGTAAGGGGTTGTTGATGGCTAGAAGGGTAGATTGGCTGTCTGACCAGATTGTTGATTTTGGGTATTTGGAGTTTAAGGCGTGCTTTATGGCTTCAAGGATTGCGAAAGCCTCAGCCTGGAATACTGTATTCCTTGGATTTAGTAAGAATTTACTTGTCGTGATGATGCTGTCATTGATTAGTAAAACAAAAGCTGCTCCAGTTGATTCATCTATTTTTGACCCGTCTGTGTAGTAGTTGGGGTGGTTGGGAGTAGGCTGTAAGATTGAATTTTTGTTGATTATCACTTTGATTCCTATATGGCGTTTACCTGGGTGAATCAGATCTTTATGAGCCTTGCCCTCTATTTGGTCTGGATGAAGAATTTCTCCATCAATGTTCACTGGTTCGTTAAGTTGGAGGATTGCTGTCTCTAAAGCTTCATATTTAAGTTGTAGTTGGAGTGGAGGAGTGCCAGAGAGAATAGTGAGGCTGATTGATGGCGTGGTTCAGTATGTCCTTGTGATTCGGAGGGTGAAGAGGCGTTGCAGACTGGAGAGTAATTTTATCTTTCGTGTAGTTATATATATCTAGTGAATGCCCAGAATGAGGCTGCATAAAGGATGATCCGTTGAATAATGGTGGTGTAAATGATTTTGAGGAGTTTGCCTCGAGGGCCCCAGTTACAACCCATCATACATCCTATTCTTTGGGAGATGGGGAGGACTTTTGTCTTCAAGTTTTGGATGTGTTGTAAGAAGGAGAGCTTATTGTCTATTGTGACCCCGAGATAGTTGAGTGATTTAGTATGTCTTAGGCTGCTGCCATTAAGCGTTACTTTTGGTTTGGATTTTAGAGTCCTGGCTTTTTTTATGAAATATCATTGCTTGTGACTTTTGTGGTGAGATAATGAGCTGAAGAGCATCGCAAAGATTTGAGAAAATCTGTAGGGATTCATTGCTGTGGTGTTTTAACTTCTGCTTTGGTTTTACCTCTTGTGATTAGGAGTGTGTCATCTGCAAAACAAATAATTTGTGTGTGCTCTGGCCAGGTGTGTGAGACAACGCTGTTGAAGTAAATGCTCCAGAGAATCGGTCCTCCTACTAATCCTTGCGGGCAACCGCGATTTTGGGTTGTTTTGGTGGTACCTCTGTCATTGATGACTAGAAGTTCTCTGTTGTCCAGAAAGAAGAGGAGAGTTTTAAAGATGTCGACCGGTGCTGCAGTTTTGGCTAACTCAGCTCTAAGTCGAGACCATGCCATTGAGTCGAATGCCTTTGTTATGTCGAGACTTTGAAGTTTTGTATAGTGATCTTGGGCTTGGTTGTCGTTGATTATAGCTTTTGCTGTTTGCAAGGCGTATTCCGTTGAAAGATTCGAGTGAAACTCGAATTGTCTGGGGTGAATGTAGTTGGAGACCAATAAGTAATGTTTGAAACGGTTGAGGATGAGTCTTTCAAATACTTTATCTATTGAGGGAAGGAGGCATATGGAGCGGTATGGAAGCGGGTTTTTGGATCTTTATTCTTTTTTAGAAAGAATACTATTTGGCTTTTTTTAAATTGCTTTGGGAATGTGAAAAACTTGAGGCAGGTATTAAAGAAGTTTAGCAGGAATTTGGGACGGGAGTAGTGAATAAGTTTAACCATCTTGTTATCTATGCCGTCGGGGCCTGGTGCTTTTGTGTTGTTGCGATTCTTGATTGTGCTATTTAGCTCTATGATTGTGAAGGGAGGATCTGAGTTAAAATTTAGAATTGGATAGTCTTGTAGGTTGTCTTGATTGATGAGATTATCCGTTGGGAAGAAGAAGGTAAGCAGATCTTTAACCTTTTCAGGACGGGGCGCCTCTGTTTCAGGACGAAGCAGAAGCGAAAGGAATGATGTTACAGGACGGGGGGGTTTCTCCGCTAAACCTAACTTTAGAAACAAATTCGTAAAAAATAAAATTAAAGTCCTACCGCCATAATTTTTGGTACCATTTTATATTATCACATAATCTATCTTATAACATTAAAACTAGACTTTAATAATGTTTTTCCTTCAATTTATATGAAAATATATATATAAGAAAGTTGATTACCTTGGGAAATAATTTTCGACAGTGCAATTCTTGTTTTTCCAAAATTTTAATTGACAAAACACTTCAACAAATTTTCAAATTAATAAAAACTATACAAGGGCTATTTACAAGAAAAAATAACAAAATTTAAAATGAAGACTGAGTATGGAAACTCTCAAAGCACGGATAAACGCAAAGTCTGACATTGCATCTGTGTCAGAATCGCTAGAAATATCATTTTCTAACTCTTTAGCAAATAAATCTTCACTTTCATCTATATCACTGAATGGTTCATTTACCATACGTGTATATTCATCCTCTGTTAAATAACGCTTCCTCACCATAATAATGTGGAGTCGAGAATTTTCGAAATAGCAAGAAAAGTGAGAAAATAAAACCGAAAGCAGTAAAAACTGTAACGAAACTGACGCTAAAACCCCTAAAAGACCTCCCATAGCAGCGAAAACAAAATAAAAAAAGTGTTCGGAGAGCTATCAGAAGCGAGAATGCTTAAATCACGTGGAAAGTTGAAGGGCCGAGCTGTGTTTGTTTACATTACGAATTCCTCTCCCCCAGCCACAACTGATAATCAAAATACCAAAAAAAGCAGGAATACGAAAAAAATGAAGGTCAGAACACTAAAACTACGTTCAGTTTAAATATAATGGACACATAGTGCCATCTAGCGATTATTAAAACTTGTTCCAGCTTAAAATGCATATATGCACCGCCCGGCCCTCACTTTCGTCCGTACGAAATGCAATATGCACCGCCCGGCCCTCACTTTCATCCGTACGAAATGCATATATGCACCGCCCGGCCCTCACTTTCGTCCTTACGAAATGCATATATGCACCGCCCGTCGCGAAGAGGTTAAAGATGGTATTCAGGATGTTGTTGAATTGGCTAGTTGAATTAAGAATTTCAAACTGGCTGAAGATGAATAGCTTACCTGTTGCTATTTTGGTTAAGGTTCCATATGGGGAGCTGATTTTGGAGCAGTAGTTTGTCCAGCTTTTTAGTTTCGCCTCGAGAATGTCCTTTTTGTAAGTTGCTAATTTTTGTTTGTAATTTTGATTTTGTTGGGATCTTACTGTGGGGTATGTTTCTGATTTCCTTATTCTTCCTAATGCTTTTACTTCGTTTTTCTTGGATCGTAGGGCTGGTGTCTACCATGCTAGCTTGAATGTTCTTCCTAGACTCTTGATAGGGAAACATTGTTCAGCTGTTTCTATGATTTTTTGGGTTAAAATGTCAGTAAAGTCATCTAGTTGGCTGGCTGAGGATATTGGTTGTAAGTAATTTTGCAGAGAAGATAGCTGAAGTTTGATTAGTTTGATAAATTTATTTTGGTACTTGGTGCTATTGTATCTTTTGTTAAATGTTATTGCTGTTGGTTCTGAGTAGTTAAAAGAAATGTAGTTGTGGTCTGAGCATGATATCGAATCTTGCACTTGCCAGTTAGTGAGGCTTTGAAAGATCTGATTGTTGCATAGAGTTAGATCTGGCCAGCCCGAGCCAACCGGGCCAGTGAAAGTAGGAGGGGCTGATGGGCTCGTTGATGAGATATAAGTTTTTGATGCCAGGAACTGTTCCAAGATTTGACCTCTGTTGTTGTTTGAAGGATAATTCCAGAGGATATTGTGGGCGTTGAAATCTCCAGTAATAATAATTTGGTGGTGATGAAACCGATTGAGCAGGGTATTAAGGATTTCTAGCGTTGTGTTGATATTTTCAAATGGCGAGGCATACAGATTTATTAGAATTATTGGTAGAGGTGAGAAATTAAGTTGGATAGCTATAATATCTCTATGTCTGTATAGGATGATCGGATTTATTGGAATTGAGATGACAATTGCTGATCTGGGGGCTTGAGTTGCGGATTTATAAAATATGATTTTCCAGGAAATTGGGTAACACTTTATTAGGTTGTTGGAGGTGTAGGACTCTTGGATGCAGGTTATTGAAGCTTCAGTTTCAATTATGTGCTAGATTTAATGTGTTTGTGCCGAATGGCTTCGCTGTAGGTTAATTTGAAGGAAGTTTAGCGTGTTTTTTTCTGACTTGAGTGGTATTCTTTTAATTGAACTGGATACGGTGGTTGTTGAAGTTTGGTTGATGTTGCGGTCCATTAAATTAATAATCAGCTGTGTTTAAACGTTGAGCATTTTGAAAAGTTGGGCTGCGCTTATCGTATGCTGGGTGGTTAACTTTGAAGTTTTCTCCTTTTTCATTCTCTGAGTGGCAGTTTATGCAGAAAGATTTTTGTCCATTGCAGTTTTGCGTTATATGGTTTTCCCCACAGCGTCCACAGTAAACTGATCTGCGTGAGCAACTACGTGTTGCATGGGTAAAATCCTGGCAATCAGAGGCTTAAGAGAAACAGTCCCTTCAGCCAAGTGGCTTTCTTTAATCTCGTCGATGACGTAGTGGAACCACATCACATATCACAGTGTTTTATCCCAGTGGACGACTTAGACGGTGTCTTCTTTCATTTCGAGTTACCAGTACATGTGAATAAACAAAAAGACCTTCCTGCCTATTTGAGGCAATTCGCCCTTGAGAAAATTGGAGAGATTCCACTTGATGCTGTTCAAGTCTACACTGATGGCAGTAGAGATGACTTTTTCCGATCCGGCAGTGGTATTTTCATCAAATCTCAGGACCATGAATTAAAGCTTCAGAAGAGAAATCCCGATCACTGCTCGGTTTTTCGCAGTGAACTGATAGCCATTGATGAAACCCTTGAGGTTTTTTCATCTCTTCCTTATGAAAAGGAGATTTGGATTCTGTCTGACAGCAGAAGTGCAATTCAACATCTATGCAATTGGCATTGTGTTAGAGACAATGTTGAAGTGACAATAGTTAACAAGTTAAAACGGCTTTCCATATCTCATCAGATTCATTTGCAGTGGATTCCTTCCCACGTCGATATTGAGGGAAATGAAATTGCGGATGCTCTGGCGAAAACTGATGCTGGTGAAGCCTCCATTAATTTTGATCCTCTCCCTTTCACGGAGATTCACTCCAGAGAAAAAAATTTAAGAACAGAATGACTTGGAGTTGTCCCTCCGGTACATTACTGGTGCCAAAGTTCCCGTCCCGTAGGATCCCTGTCTAACGACTTAAGTCGTCAGGAACAAACTATTCTCGCCCGATTTCGAAGTGGACATCTTAACACCCTAAAATTTTCTTGAGGGTTCCCGAACTTTTGAAACCTGTACTAACTGCTCTACCGAGCAGGCTTCGCCTGAACATATCATTGAGTGCCTAGGACTCTTCAGGCAGGACTTGGTTGACGACCCTCTTCTGGTTTGGGATTATTGTAGAGTGTACAACGTCATGGACCTGGTCTAGTGCTGCTGGCCTTTGGGAATATGCAACAACAACAACTACATTAATAAATACGTACGATAACTATTGAAAATTTAAAATATTAAATTATCAAAAAACATTTTTTCATAAGAAACTGTACATTATGTTTGTTGTTAAAAATATTTCAATATGTATTTAATTAAACATTGGTGTTTCCCGTGTTTTCTGTTTTCAGTCTATAAATTGTTTTCTTACGTGTTACATGCAACGTCATGTTTTATTAAGATTTGTTTATGATTAAATTGTAGTTTTAAATCGAAGCTTATAAGGGGATAATTTTTCTGGAGCGTAAACACGATTTGTTTTCTTTTTTCTTTTTTCCCTTAAAGGAAAGTAAAGTTTAAATGTGCCTGATTTTATTTTAAAAACAGTTGTGTCACTTTATAAGTAATATAAAGAATTTCTTATATTAAATTGCTATTTACATGATTTTTACATTCACCAGAATTTGTTATTTTAAATTAAACTTTTTTTCCAAAACATTTAAATTAAGAATTTTAAACTCAATCTATTGTCAAGTTAGTATATTTAAAATATTTCTCTTTCGAATTAAAATTTAGATTTATTAAAATTAATATAAATTCTATTATATTTAATGTTTATGCTTAAAAATGTTTGATAAATAAAACCACAAACACAATTATTTACTACGGAACGAAGATTTTGTTTTGAAGGATTGTGTATAATTTATTATCGATAATTATCAAATAACTAATGAATTTCTCTCTCAATAAATAGCTTACAATTTATATCTTCTCTTATATTTTCTTCTTATATTTTCTTTTCACTTATATTTTCTTCTTATTATTTATATCTTCTTCTTAAAGTTCCATCAAGTTCCTTTCCGAGATATCATTCACGCGCAATAATTTAAACTACTATGCTAAGGTAAGATATTTTTTAAACGGTGAAGAAATTTCCATATTGCTTTTATTTATTCTTTTCATTATTGATATTAAGTTGCATACATTTCATATTTATATACATTCCTTTCATGCATTTATACTTTCATTTTCTTGATAAGCGTAATTAAAATGCTGAAGATTCTTGAAGAGACTTTTGTGTTAATTTATACATAAAGTATCTCGAGAGCTCTAAATGATGTTTCCTCTATTGTTATATAATTACATGTTGAATATAACTTTAAAAACATAACATATTGCCTTATATTTGATCCTTACTTTATCGCTGTACTACGTTTAGTTACTAGTTGCATATTTCAGCACGTAAGTGTTGAGTATGGTTAGCAAAATATTTTTCAAATATTGTTTGGAATGAAAAAACTGTGTGACATAATTGCATCAATTTTTAATTATTTAAATTAGTTATTGTTTATTAAGAAAGCACTAACAGAGCTAGAATTTGGAAATAATAGAAATTAGTTGGTAAGAAAATGTTCTAATTATATAAAAGCTTAATATACCTTTTTATCTACAGCAGAATGCGAGCAATGGTAAGGGAATTTACTATTCTTATGCTCATTTTTATCAGAAATATTTTGATACTATTTGGCTATAGAAACTATTTGAATGCTGTAGTATTTTCAAAATTCTAGATTTTTAACTAAGTATGGGGGAAAAACACTTTTCATGTTTACTTTTCTTAATAAATACATTAATTTATCATTTCCAATTTTTAACACGTAAAGTGCTTAAGATCATTGAATGATTACAATAAAATTTTTGCAATTCTTAACATTTATGTGTCTTAATGTGTAATTTCATATATAGTTGATATATATCATCTATATTTTTCATATATAGTTGGTATATATCATCTATATTTTACATATAGTTGATATGTATGACCTATATTATAGCATGATGTAGGTTTATGGGACAATGACATTCAGTGTTTTCTATCCCATTCAATATGATTTGTTTCGAAATTAAAGAATATATCGTAGTTTAAACTTTATAGATGCATTTGAATTGAAAACTAAAATAAACTATAAAATGGAAATATAATGTTCAGAAAGAAAAATAATTTTTCACATAACTTCGTAAAACAAATGCAATTAATGTATGCTAGACAAAATGGATTTTTCTTTAAAACTTACTGTTTATATTCCAATAAAAAATACTCTTCCGCTAAAAGTAAAATATTAAACTATAATACAAATATACATAACTAAAGCATATGCATTTAAAAATGCTTAATTACACTTTTGCATAAGTATCACATTTAATATCGAAATAAGTACTAAAACACTAATGAGCCTAAAGATATTCTGAAGATTTTTCACTTTTCAGCACTGCAAGAATGCATTAAATTCTGTTTAATGGATTCAAATTAATTATTCATCAGGTTCAGAAAATGATGTTAATGGATACGTGAAAAATGTCGCTTAGTATTTAAATTTAAAAATACTTATTTTTATATCAATGCCCATGGAAAAGATAACATTTTTACATTCCACTCACACTTTTTTAAAAATGAAAGCGTTTTTAGTTTACGTAAATAGTTTTATTTATGTGTACATTACTTAAAAATATAAAAAATCTGCAAACTTAACACTGATTTCATAGTAAGTTTGGTAAATATAATAGAGGCAAATCACATTTTGTAAGTATTATATTTACCTATTTTTCAAAGAAATCACAGCATCCAATAGATACTTTTGTTCAGATTTTTTTGTTTCAAATTTTCAAATATTTGAATGAATGAAGTACTTAATTATTCACGAGTTAAAAATACGATTATGATCATATGTCAATATAATATGTTTATTCTTTAGGAAATTATGTAATCAGAGATTTTATCAGAAGTCCTTTAAAAAACCGTAAAATAAAATGTATTCATCAGAATGCTATCAAATTCGACAAAATATGCATAAGACAATATATTTTATTTATTAAAGAGTATAATTTGAAAAGGTATGATGATTTTATTACCCTTCGTGGCAAGGAAATTTACGATGAAAGATGTGTAGATACATTTTTTTGAGATACACTGTAATGTGACCGTTCTAACAGAAGTCTTATAAATGGAAAGTAATATCATATTATACTGGTCCCTGAAACTCATCAACATTTAAATCATGATTATCATTATTTATTTCCATTTATCGCAAATTCCAAATCATTCTAAAATATTTATTACTGAATATTAAACTATAATTTGTTTTCATTTTGTAAGTTTGTAAGTCAATAAAATATTTGTGAAACATAAATTTCAAAACAAGAAATAATTATTGAAATCAATATGAATATCATAATAATTTCAATACATGAAGCTGTTCTCTCATTTTAATTTAAAGTGAAGTTGATTATTTTGTTCAAAATTGTCACACTTAATTATGCTTAGAAATCATTTTTTTTTCATATTTCTGTATGTATCTTATTTTATAATAAAAGAATTTTTTAGTTTTGGGTAATGATCTGCTGAATCAAATAAACATCATAACAACAATATATTTTTCAGAAAATATGATCTAATGTATTGAATAAATTTCCCAACAAAACTTTACTTCTTAGCAACATTATACTTAACTCTACTTTTAAATATACAGATACATATACAGACTAGTGAAATATTTATCAAATTAAATATACTAGCTTTTAAATGTGATAGTATAAATATCTTGCCTGTAGATGAAATTTTAAAATTAATGTTTCATTATAAATTTTATAGGCTGAAATTCTGTGACGCAAAAATCTTTTAAATGAAAAAACTCTAAAATTGATGCATTTTAACAGTCTATCAAAGCAACTATGTCATCTGAATTTTTAAATATTAAGAGTTGGAACTTAGCCTTTCTTCTCGTATGGTTGGAGCAACCAAAACATATTGTTTTCATTGTTAGAAACATTTTCTGCTTCGAAATAGAAAGTAAAATGACTTTTCTTGTCATGAATAATATCAGTTGCTTATCTTAAAATTTTTGCTGTCGTTTTGATAATTACAATAACATTAGTTTTGATGACTAGAATTAAATTTTTAATTCAGGGTATAGGTGTTATTTAACATTTTTGAATATGGTCAAAGATATAGTTCTTACTAAAGTTATTAATATTAATCCCTACTAGAGAGAGAAATGGAATTAGCCATTTAATAAGAAAATTCATTTCGAAATGAAACAGAGGATACGTATAATTGGTTACTTCATAAAAACATTTTAATTGATATCACAATTGCTACACTTAGTCTGAGATCTATTACGGTACGATTGTTTTCAGAAAAGGTACAACAAATTTTAATTTAAAGTACCTTAAATAGAAATATTTCTACTTATTGTTATTACAATTTTCAATTTCGGAATTAAAAATTCTCATGATTTTCCAGTCTGAAGCGGTGAGATATTTTGTGAATTAATTCTGTTTCATATATTATGCTAGTCGAATATATTTTAACTTTTATCTCAGGTAATTTCTAATTGTTTATAAAACCATTTCCTAATCATATGCTTAAAATATTGTATTACCAGTAACCGAAACAAAAGTGTATAACATTAATACCAATTATTATAATGTTTTCTCTAAATCCTATGCATATTTATTCACATTAAATCAATACCACAAAAGCTTAATAGTATTTAATCATTATTGATTTTATAAATGTACATACCCTTAAACCTGATTGTATTTTTTGTGTGTTATTATGTTGCTACTTATGACTCTTGGACAACCCAAGTTCTCTAGCCGACGGCTATGCGAAATTAAGTTAGAAGGGTGCGTACTTCATTTAATTAGAGCACCATAAAGTTGAAAGTACATCTTTGCTCTAAGGCTCCTCCAATAGATGGCATTACCAGAGGATCCAATCCCACAATTTTGACTATGAACTGGAGGGAGAGGATGTTTTCTTAAGACCATTACAACCATGGTAACTGCTCAACGACAAACCACAGGACTTCCAATTCCATAGATTTAAGGAGCATGTACTCACATGTACTAGATACGCTACCACGGTAATTTTTTGAAAATAAAATTAGATTAAATGTAAATAGAAAAAATATGTTATAGTACTGGCTTATTCTACTTTAAAGTACTAATAAATATAATTAGAAAATATGCTGCTACAACATTGCACCGGAAGTGAAATACATAATTGGATAAAGATTTTAAATAATTTTGACGACTTTTAATCATATTCTAATTATATCTTTTTGTAAAACTATTTCACATGTTAGTAAAACAATTTGATTTCATAGAACCACAACCAACTTTCGACCATTCTCTAGTATTTCTTTACCTTAATACAATCTCTGTGAAAATTCTGCATACCAATTAAAATATAATTTTTGTTTCAAATTAAATCCAATATTATTTTCTAAATTTACAAAAGTAGACCTTAATTTACCTTTAAAAATAAATCTTCCATAATTCAAATATTGCGATAATTTCTTGTTGAAATTAGTAAAGTTAATTTATAATTTCTTTTGTCTGTAGTTAACACTTAAATTAAATAATCACAGCCCTTAAATTTATTCTTGTTACTTAAAAAAATATTGACTAAAGCAAATAATTTCGTAAAATACAAAGAAAAGTATTAATTATCTTCTATAAAAACAAAGTATTAATTGTTTTTATGGAAGAAAATAGTGATCATTTATATTTACTGTTTATTTTTATTTAATTTGAAATAAAATTAATAAATTGAAATTCTGTGTTAAATTTCAAATAAAATTTCTGTAATGGGAATATACTATGTAAGTACGTAAGTGGATGTGGGATTCTTTGACAATAATGGAAAAGGGAAAATACCTAAGCTGTACTTTTCTCTGGCAAATAAAAACAAATGGATTCTTACCTTTTTTGTGCCAAAGAATAGATTTGGGAATTGAAATTCTCTAAACAACTTTCCACTTCGTACCGCCAGATTTTGTGGAGTTAAGAAAATTTATACACAATTTTTTCGCAGCTAAGCACATATTTCAATAAAAGCATTTGTCATGTTTTTCAAAATTAATCCCATTTTTTCCTATAGTTTAATACAGTTAATATTTCCGATGTATATTAGACGTGTACCACGTTTACACAACAACAGCTTATAAGTATATTGGAAGATATTTAATATATAGTTTTAAGTTAAAATATATAATGGATTAAAGTAATTGAGTTGGCAGTTATTATTTAAATATATTTTTAACATATATTATTTCTTAATTTCAACTTAAGCAAAATCAGATTCATTTTAAAGTTATTGCATATTCACATAAAGTGGAAAATTTATGTCTGTATTTACATGATTGTAATTACATAATATATACGAAAGTCGTTTCAAAAGTACTTTTTGCATAAAAAGTATGTAAATGAGAACATAATTGAAATGAATCGTATGGTTTTTTACAAGAATCAGAGTGAATATTGTAAGAAATTTTATTATTCAAAAATAGCATCTTTTTAAATAATTATTTCTTAAAATATACATAAAAATAACAGTATAATTTCAAATTAAATTTTAAGAAATGAAAGGGAGAGTAACAAATCATTTGCATAATAATAATTGAAATATTGAGTTAGATAATCACATTGATTATATTGTACCGAGCTCCACGGGTTCGTGTCGATTGAGAGATGAATAAAGCAACCACTTAATGAACACAAGACTTTTATTCGTAAAAACTTCACTAGATAAACGAAATTCTCGCTGTAACATTCACAATTATACAGCTACAATTCATCAGATATAATAAGAAACACCTTCTAATCACAGGTCTCAAATACCTCAGACAGAGAACAACTAGCAGTCACAACTAATCGTCTTCACTAAACTGACTGTCTTCACAATAATAATACTTCCATGTCGGGCTGCGGTATTTATACCTGACTTGGCGGAGAAATCTACCAATTTCGCCAAGGTTCTGGAAGCTTCTAGGCTATCTCGAAAAATATTGGTCCTAGAGCTTAGGTGATGGATGTTTCCAGAAGTATCGATTTCTCGCCAAGGATCGAAGTCGCCAACTGTCGCTAAGTCGCCAAAATCTCGCCAAGTATCTCGCCAACTGTCGCTAAGTCGCCAAATCATTAGGAAATCCGCTTTTAAACTATAACACGTCTAAATACCGCAATTTTTGCCCAAAATGTGAGAATTTCCGATCTGTCTGAGATATTTTAAGACAAATATAATCATTATTTATAAATTTGTAACATTGCCCCCCTCTCAAGGACTGCACGTCCCGGGCAGTACAATCCCCTGATAGGAGGCCAAATTTAATATAAGAGAATTTACATTTCAAGAGGATACAAAGCACATTATATACACAAGCAACTAAAAATACAAGAAAATAGAAAAGATTAAAATTATCTATACTATTTACAAAGAGACCATGGTCTACTAATTTTTACTTTACATTACGATAAGGAGCTAATCTATCATAATGTACTACCTTTGGTTTTGAGGAAGATGATTTTCTTATACGAACCACGACGTCATTCAGTCTTTTTAGGACTGTGTAGGGACCTTCCCAGTTGGCTTGCAACTTTGGAGAAAGTCCTTAACGTCGAATCGGGTTCCACAGCCAAACTTTGTCACCTTCTAGAAATTCATGTCCTGTCGCTCTTGTGTCATACCTTGTCTTCATTCTTTCAGTCGTCAGGTTGATTCGGTCTCGAGCGAAGTTATGGACGTCTTCAAGACGTGCCTGAAGGTCTCGAAGGTATTCTTCTGGCGATGAAGATGTATCCGGTGGACGACCAAACATTAGATCACAAGGGAGACGAAGTTCGCGACCAAAGAGCATCTGAGAAGGAGTATATCTGGTAGTCTCATGGACAGCACTGCGATATGCAAGCAGAAACAGCGGTAGCTTCAAATCCCAATCTTGCTGATTTCTGGAAACCATAAGTGAGAGATTATTCAAGATGGTTCAGTTAAACCTCTCTACCATGCCTTCCGATTGTGGGTGTAGTGGCGTGGTCTGCGTCTTGTCTATTCCGAGAATTTGACACATTCCTTTAAACACAACAGAGGTGAAATTTGTCCCTTGATCAGAATGAATTTGTAAGGGTGTGCCGAATCTGGAAACCCATTGCTGCGCTAGAATCTCGGCTACTGTAGTCGCCTCTTGATCAGGGATTGAAAACTCTTCAGGCCACTTAGTAAAATAGTCCATGACAACTAGTATGTATTTGTTGCCATTTGAAGATCGTGGTAAAGGACCCAAAATGTCCAATGCTATCCGCTCAAAAGGTGCTCCTACGTTGTACCACTGCAGCCTTCCTCGGCTACGTTTCTTTGGTCCTTTACGTGCCGCACAGTCATCACAAGATTGGCACCATTTCTCTACATCTTGTCTCGTTTTGCTCCAATAGAAGCGTTCTCGAACTTTCTGTAGAGTTTTCATTACTCCAAAGTGGCCTCCAGTTGAGCTACTATGCAATTCTTTCAAAACATCTGAAATTCTTGATTTTGGAAGAACAAGCTGCCATTTGAAATTACGTCCATCATCGGACTCCCATTTCTTGTATAAGACACCATTTCTTATATGGAGTGAGTCCCAAAGAGCCCAATATTGTTTAGTAGCAGGACTGTAGGTGGAGATATCCTGCCAACTTGGTTTCATACTGGAAGATTCTTTTAATTCTAAAATTGGATTTATATCTGGGTCTTCTTTTTGGGCTTCTCTAAGTTCTTTATCACTCCATGGGTCTGGTTTCGATGGAGGTGAAACAGTAACTTGGCGTACCGAAGGATTTACTAACTGATAGTTCTTCTCTACTCTAGAACAATATAGGCAGCTTTCATTACACGGTTTCCTTGATAGTGCATCAGCATTTCCATGAAGAGTTCCTTTGCGATGACGTATTTCAAAGTCAAACTCCTGGAGTCGTTGAATCCATCTGGCTACCTGTCCTTCTGGATTTTTAAAATTTAAAAGCCAAGTTAAGGATGCGTGATCGGTCCGGAGCAAGAACTTTCTTCCATAGAGATAATGGTGGAAATGCTCTATGGCTTTGACGATTGCCAGCAATTCCTTTCTGGTTGTACAATAATTCCGCTCTGGTTTCGATAGACATTTACTCCAATAAGCAATGACATATTCTTTATCATCAATTTCCTGCGACAAAACAGCTCCGATATTTTCGTTGCTGGCATCCGTATCTAAAATGAATAATTTTCCGGGCTGGGGATATGCAAGAACGGGCGAAGATGTCAACGCCTCCTTCAGTTGTTTAAAAGCTTTCTCACATTCATCTGTCCATAGAAATCTCTGTTTAACTTCTGTCAACTTGTGAAGGGGTCTGGCAATACTTGAAAAACCCTTAACAAATTTCCTGTAATACGTGCATAGTCCAAGAAAACTTCTTAATTGGTGGACATCTTTTGGACGACTCCAGTCCTTAACTGCAGAGATCTTTTCAGGATCTGTTCTTACACCTTCAGCAGAGATAATGTGTCCCAGATAGCTTACTTCACGTCGGAATAAATTACATTTGCAAGGATTCAGCTTCAGGTTGGCCATTTTTAATTTTTCCAGCACCTTTCGGATGTTTCTTAAATGGTCTTCGAATGTGCGCCCTACAATAATGATATCGTCCAAATATACCAAACAGGCTTCGTAGGAAAGTCCTCGTAATACTGTTTCCATCAGGCGCTCAAACGTTGCAGATGCATTGCAAAGCCCAAATGGCATAACCTTGAACTGCCAAAGTCCTTGTCCTGTGGTGAACGCAGTCTTTTCTCGATCCTCAGGATGTATCTCTACTTGCCAATAACCACTCTTGAGATCCAAAGTCGAAAATCATTGTTTTCCAGATAAAGCATCAAATGTATCATCAATCCTAGGAAGAGGGTAACTATCTTTTTTTGTGATGTTGTTTAACCGACGATAGTCAACACAGAATCGGGTAGAGCCATCTTTCTTCCAAACTAAAACAATAGGTGAAGCCCAAGGACTCTCTGATGGCTCAATGATGTCATTCTGCTGCATTTCCATCAGAAGATTATCCACCTCTTCCTGCTTAGCGAATGGCAATCTTCTCGGATGTTGTTTAATGGGTGGATGATTTCCTGTATTGATTCGGTGCTGCATCAATTTGGTTCGCCCAACATCATCTGATTTCTTGGAAAAGAGATCTCCGAATTCTAATAATAAATTTCTTGCCGCATTCCTCTGTTTATCATCTAACTCTGCTCTCTGAAGGAGTTCATTTATTAGAGTGTCAGGAGGCTCAGATAGTGTGGCTTGCCAATTTCGGTTAATACAGGTCACTGGAGTGCAAGTCGCTAGCACTTTTCCTTCTTTTATAAGTTTTACCTTATTGCTTAGATTAGCAACTCTTACCGGGATAACATTTCGTGAAAGGTCGACGAGTGAAGAAGCCACTAGTACTCCTTTAACGCTATTGTCGGAATCTGGATATTCAGTCAATCCATAATGAAAATTATTATCTTCTGAAAGAGCTCCGGAAACTATTGTTTCAGTTCTTGGTGGTAATGTTGTTTCACTCTTTGCAGTTATATGATGGACGGTTTTAATATCTGAATATTTCGTCTAAAAAATCGCTATGTCTTCAAAACTTGAGTGCAGTTCATTATTTTTAAAATCTAACTTGAAATGGTTTTCTTTGAGGAATTCTAATCCGAGAATAAATTCGTCATTTATATCAGCGACATATGCCATATGATGGTACACGGCATTACCAAATGCAATGTTTAGATTGACTTTTCCATGCACTTTAATCTTATCACCTGTCACAGTTTGAAGGGTAATGCAGGGCGGCGTCCAGATGAGTTTCTCACCAAGTTTGCGAGCCAAATCTGTCCTAATGATAGTTACGTTGGCTCCAGTATCGATTATCATTCTGCAGGGAACTTCGTTGACATTTCCCATAACGAAAAGTCCGTTGTCGCCGCCACCTACGGAAGAAATGTGAAACAATTTGAAATGGGGCTTCTGACTCTCTGGACATCTCTGCCCCGCGAGATGGCCACATATTAGTTTCAATGCTGTGGTGGAAGATCATTTCCACCATCTTTTCGTTTCGGGCAGTCTCTATGGGCGTGTCCGACTGCACCGCATGTCCAACACTGAATCTTCATGTTTCTGCCACTTTTACTCAATTCTAAGCTACGGACTTTTCCCCGCAGATCTTCAATTTGCTTTCTTAAATTACAGTCCGTATCAGTAGCAGAGATGGCTCTGATTGAGTGGCGGTCTTTACGCGTGGCCAGCTGAGCAGCCTCTATCTTATGTGCGTATACTTGGGTAGATCCGATATCTTTGACATCGGCGAGTCTAAGTGTTTTCTGTATCTCTGGATCCCGCACACTATCGATGAAGTGATGGAGAACCAGATCTTGACGTGTCTCAGCTGGGCAGTCCGAAAATGCTAGATGGGAAAGTCGCTGAATATCGGCAGCCAATTCTTGCAGACTTTCACCCGCTTTTTGATAGCGGGACTTTAACTGTAATCTGCTATATTCTTTAGTGAACTTATCTCCAAACCGCAGCTCAAGCGCACTCGATAGGGCTTGGAAATCGTGCCTCTGCTCCTCCGGAAGCGTCTCGAGGATGTCAGCCGCGTCTCCTCTTAAAGAAGCCGCCAGGTGAAAAGCTTGGGCTCGAGGATTCCATCCATTAGCTTCCGCTACCATCATAAACTGGGTCTTGAATACTTGCCAGGATGATTTCCTATCAAATGTGGAGAGTTTAATATTGGCTAGGGAAGGCACAAATGCCACGTTGGTTTCCTCATGTTTGTTTGACATTTGCTTCTCCAAGATTTCAATCTTCTTATTCATATTGTCTAATGCTTCTTCAACGTTTTCTTCTATCTCCAGAACTTTAGTTTCAACTTAAGTTACCTTAATTTCCATTGCACTCATCTTCTCCTGAATGATGTTGGAGAATTCTTCTTTAACACTTACAATGTCTTTCTTAAGCTCCTCCTGTCCAACTTTCATCTCTTTCATCATCTCAGTTTTAATCTCTTCTTGTCCAGCTTTCATCTCTTCTTGTCTAGCTTTCATCTCTTCTTGTCTAGCTTTCATCTCTTCTTGTCCAGCTTTCATCACCGTCATCTGCTCCGCTAATTTTTCGAGAAGACTTTTCATTACATCCATATCCATTTTTCTTGTGACACGCTGCATCAACTCTTCAACCCCGATTCTGACACCAGTTGTACCGAGATCCACGGGTTCATGTCGATTGAGAGTTGAATAAAGCAACCACTTAATGGAACACAAGACTTTTATTCGTAAAAACTTCACTAGATAAGCGAAATTCCCGCTGTAACAATCACAATTATATAGCTACAATTCGTCAGATATAATAAGAAACAGCTTCTAATCACAGGTCTCAAATACCTCAGACAGAGAACAATTAGCAGTCACAACTAATCGTCTTCACTAAACTGACTGTCTTCACAATAATACTACTTCCATGTTGGGCTGCGGTATTTATACCTGACTTGGCGGAGAAATCTACCAATTTCGCCAAGGTTCTGGAAGCTTCTAGGCTATCTCGAAAAATATTGGTCCTAGAGCTTAGGTGATGGATGTTTCCAGAAGTATCGATTTCTCGCCAAGTCGCCAAGAATCTCGCCAACTGTCGCCAAATCATTAGGAAATCCGCTTTTAAACTACAACACGTCTAAATACCGCAATTTTTGCCCAAAATGTGAGAATTTCCGATCTGTTTGAGATATTTTAAGACAAATATAATCATTATTTATAAATTTGTAACAATATATTTTCTCCTAATATCAAAAGGACTTTACAAAATGAAATTATTGCATTTATTTTTATGGTATTCGTATTTATTTTAATGAAAATATTTTATTTCGTTTCCTGGTTTAAAATATTCCTATATTATTACTTTTATGTCATATTCATATGTTCATCAAAATTTTATTTTTGTATTAATACAGCGCTTCTAAACCTTTCAGTATTCAAGGCGCAATTTTTAATCATTATTTTCATCTTTCCCCCACATACACTAAATTGTTGCAATAATATACTTTGAGTATTTTTGCGCTAAATCTAGACTATGACCTTAATTTTAAATGTTGTAAATGACCAATAGTATTGAAATTTAAGGACATTTGACAACAGCCATCTTCAGCAATGACGAAGCTATAATTTGATGCTTTTTTCATTGCTTTTGTCTCCACCATGTCGGATAGCGGTCTCACGAAAAGTTTCGATTCTACAGGATGCTGTCTCCAGAATTTGCGAAAGTGATCAAATGTCTACTTGTAGGGAGAAGAAAGTTTGATAATGCCAATTTCTAACTCCAGAAGCGTCAGTTTTATTCGGTTAATCCTTTTACCACTTTTAAATTTATTGTGAATGTGTATGTCTTATTTCGTGTGTTAATTGCAGTTCAACGTATAAAATATTGACGACAGCAAATGTATGCTGAATTATGGATAATTTTTAAGCTGCCGTAATCGAGAATTAAACGATAACCAAACGAGTACCCAAATAACCTTGATTCTAAAAATAAAACCAAGAAAATATTAAGAACATTTATATTTTCATTTAATCACATTATTTACTATCTTAAATGATTTTATGAACAAAGCAAAAACAGAATGGAAAAACTGCGTTGAAATAGATACCGATGGCGCTCGTTTGATGTCCTGAAGATTTTAAAGTATACAAGCAATTGTAAAACAAAAGTTACCATAGTGCGTATGGACACATTTCATGATCCTCAGAAATGCTCTGGTTTCCTAAGCAATGAGTCCTGGTCTGAATATTGTGTTAACTACGATTGTAACCGTATTAAATTATATAAAATTGAGACCCCTACAATCAAGATTTTCTTCCGCATTTTGTAAAGACATGGGTGCAGTACATTCAGCGTTACTATTTTATAATGAGGCAAGATGGCTATCACGTGGGAAGTATTTGCAACGGGTTTTTGAATTAAGAGAAGAAATCACTATTTTCCAGGAACAGGATAAGAGAACGGAAGCCGAAAATTTTCCCAACAGTTTATTTGTGATGAAATTGGAAGACTTGATCTACATATTTGAGAAGTTAAAAAATTTGAATTCTCGAGCTGAGAAGTAAGTAAATTCTGTATACGAGCGATAAAGTTCATGCGTTTTGCGGCTAATGAGAAGTGGGTAGGGACACATTTCATCTTACTCCCGAAGCACTCTTGATAGTTGTGGAAGAAACCTTCACGACAAGCTGCGGAACCAAAAGACAATTTAGGAATAAATCACTCTTTGAATTTTGTGCTGGAGTAGATGATGAGTTTTCTGCACTAAAAAAGGGGCATTAAAGGCTAAAAAAAGGGTGTTCTGTTACAACTTTCAAGAATTTAGATTTTGTTAAACTGTATCTTCTGAGGTGGCTTCCTTGAAGATGAAATATAGATCTCAGCTAAATATAGAAATAGAACTGAGAGTGGCTATTTCTAATAATAAGCCTTCTATCCAAAAGCTGTGCTCTGCAAAACATGCCCAAGGAAGTCACTAATATTTATTAAATTTGTTACTAATTTAATAAGTTTTCATCTAGTAAGTTGTTTTAATTTTAAAAAATAATTATGTCAAACTGTGTTTTGTTTTGTAAGTGTTTGTGTGCTTTCCTTTCAATCGGTTAATAAATTGTTTAATAATATTTTGTCATGCTGGTTCCCACCCACCTATAGTGTGATCACGCCTCCTAGAGGGGCACGCCCCACAGATTGCAAATCGCTGTTAATTCAGCGATTATGTGTTTTACATAACTTGAAATCAAAATTGCTTAAAAATATATCATTGTTTGAAACAACATGAAAATATATCAGATCATGCTTATCATACAACTTGAAATTTAATTTGAATATTAAAATAACTGTTTAAACATATATTCATTTTTGTCTTTGAAATGAATTTTAAAATAAATTTCTTTGAGTATTTTTTTAAAATTATGTAAGCTTTATTTTCTATTTAAACCATTAGTTTTAAAATGTAATCTATTTTCATTTTAAAACCATTTCTTTATTGGTTTCCTACAATATATCTATGTTAATTAAACATAAAACACATAAAGTGAAAAAATATAGTTATGTGCGGCTATTTATGAAACAAATTATGTTTATCTATAATGTGTTTTTATGTTAACAAAAAGATCCGATGCAGAAAGAAACATTTACATTTTTTCTTATATTTACTGAATGAAATTTAAACATAAGAATAAAAAATCTTAAAAATAGTTGTTTTTTTAAGGAATTTCAAAAAAATAATTAACATTTGAACAAAACTGGTGAATCAATATTTTTAACTGTTTAATGACTATTTAATTCCAAATAATCAAATTTTTATTTCTTAATATTATTATTATTAACCATCTGATAAGGTGAATTTTAAATAATCTACGCTGTTCACGTACAGCATATAACTTATTTTAAATATTTACAATTTAATTATTTTCTTCTAGTAAACTGAGATTTTTGCATTTTTTTCAGATTCCGATATAACCACACCATTCCTTTTCAATTATGAAATAGTATATTAAAATTAGATAGATTATAACATTTTACATAAAAATGGACTGACGCATCAATAATAAATATCATGCGTTATTGATGCGTCTGTACATTTTAATTGAAAATTAATATAACTTTAACTTTAAAAATACATTTTGATACATAAGTCAATTTTAGCTTGAAAATATGCCCATAAGGAATGCTACTTTAAAATTTTGCTCTTAGCTAATTTCTGATTTCATTTTCCATTATAAATCACCAATCCCATACATTTAAAAAAAGAAATCGAAATAAATATAATATGTATGCTCCGTATTTTATTCTTATTTGGGTTTTCAAAATAAGTATGGTTGAAATATTGCTATAAATACGATATATTATTTTGTTTCTAATATAAATATAATTTCATGAATAAGAGCTTAAATTATTTCATTAATGATGAAATGTAAAGTAAAAAATGAAATTAAATTGGAGCTTTCAATACCATGGTAAGTATAACAGTAGGAAACTATGAACTGAGGAAAATATTTTTATTTCTTTAGGATAGAATCAATATTCTACGAAAAATGTCATGAAAAATATTTAATTTCGCCAAATAAAAATTTGTTTTTGCCATAATTGTTAACATTAATTTTACTTAAAATCACTACATTTTTAACACACATATTCACAAGGTGCAACTATGATAAAATGATTGTTTTTAAAGGGATAAAAAGTGATTTCTCTTTTTGACTTGTACTTTTTCAGCAAAAATTCTAATTGTTAATCATTTTATTGGTCCTACTGTTGATTTTATAAATTTCTTATGTGTTATGTTTTGCATTATGTGGCATCTTATTTTAATCATAATTTTAAGTAATTGAATTATGAAATCAAATAATTTACTTAAATTGTTAACCCTTTTCCTGTTTAGGGTAAAATAGTTAATAATTCTGAATTTCTCAGCTACAAGTAAATAATGTAGTGATTATCGATACAACTTTCATGCAAATAAATTAATTTATATAATTAAAATAAAATTGCTTAGATTTCAAATAATTATAGCATTTAATACACACTATAAATAGATTTCACTATACAGAGTTTATAATTAAATACGTCTATACTATTTCTGCTTCATAACAGTCAAAAGTATTCCTAAATAAAGAGAAATAAAATGCATTTTTAATAGATTTTAACTTGAAATTTATCGTAACATGCTAATGAGGGTCATTTTCGATATAATGAAATGAATTAAGCCATTCAATGGTATCAAGTTTAGAGTAACTTTAACCTCCTATTTTATATTGTTGAAGTAATGTATTTAGTATAATTTTAAGCGAATTTCCTTCGACAAAACTGAATTAAAAGAAAATTTCAAATTCATGCTTGATAAGAATGATCTTTTACATATATCTACACTGCTCTTCAAATTCCTTTACAGATAAACGGTGGATCAAGAAAAAAATAAAATTAAATCACTTGTGAAAATGCATAGTGCATTTGTTCAATGAAAAGCAGCTAATGCAGAGAGTGGTTAATGGACTAGAATTTGAAGTGAAGAAATGAATTCCGTAGAGTGCACTCTGAGTACTTTTCTTAAAAATGATTTTAAGTTACCGCATTCAAAAAAGTTTATACGCTTTTAAGTATAAAATCTGAGAGCAAAGCAGAATAACTTGAATATTTAATGACAAGCGTACATCTGCAAAGAAAAGAATTTAAATTACGTATTTCTCAATTTTTCCCAGAAGGAAAATTTTATAAAAAAATAATGAATTATTATAATGGAATAAAGGCGCAAATATATAGTATATAGAAGAAAAATTAGGGAAAGTTATATTTTCAGACATATCTCTTAAAATAAAAAGAATTGTGTGTGTGAATCAAGCAATAAACTAGAATGCAACATAAAGAAAGTATATTTTATAACTTTACAAATACAGTTATATAAATATTTGAGAAAATTGCTCTTGAATATTATATTCTTTTATGAATATAATGTTATATAGGGAATTATTTTGTTTAAGATTTTTATGCATAACACTAACTTCAGTACTCATTTTGATGTTAAAATGCCATTTTAACATCCCTTTACATTTGAATAAAAACATAACTTTGTATAAAAATATTTTTTGAAGCTAAATCCAGACTTTTTTCCATCGTATCTAATACCATAAAAAAAGCTTAATTAGATTAGTGAAATATGAATATTAAAAGTATATTTAAGGTTTGGTAAATTCACATATTTTTGAATCTAAATGGTATCACGTTTCATAATATCACACATTAAAGTATGAAATAAAAAGTACCTAAATATATTATCAATATGTTTGGTTGGCTACTTATACAAAGCTCTTTAAAACTTTAACGCTTAAATGTCTTTTAAATCAACTGTTTTATAAATTTAACGATTTCAACTCCTTGGTTTTGCGAAGTTATCAAATAAATTGTTCTGTTTTTGCAACAAGTGCTTTTCAAAATGCAACAGTTAAAATATATCAGTATTTACTAATGAAGATAAAAAATTTATTGAAATCTATATATTTTTTTAAAAAATTACATACATATATTTTTTTAAAAAATTACATTTTTCTTTTAAAAATATTAATTTTGGCAAAAACATTCAGTTGTAGACTTAATTGAATTGAAATTTGTACTTCAACAACAGTTTTCGTTATGAAACATTTAAAACATTATGCTCAAATCATTTTAATAATTTTAATATGTTAAAACTCATTATTTAGTAATTCATTGAATGTACTTTTTTGTTTCGATTGTGCGATTATATCATTCAACATATATCATGATATTGCCATAAATAAAATACTGGTAGCTTTCAGATTCTTAGTACTGCCAAACTTATCATAGTTTAATGTTTTGTGAATGAAGAATGGCATTCCATGGGCGTGAGCTGTTAATCTCCATGGCCATTAAATAATAATGTAATTAAAATAATAAAGGATGTGTGAAGTATGGTACTTAATTTCGATATCGAAGAATTAAAGAATAATTGTTATATTATATTCCTTTAATTCTTCAAATGATATAATCACCCAAATTCAAAACTGCAACAGATAATAATTTATATTTTGTGTGTAATAATGGTAATTATGGAGAATTTTTTAAAAAAAAAAGTTCGAATAATGTACTATAAGAAGTTTTGTATACATTGCTCTCATTTTGATTGAAAATATTTATGTTATTAAAATATGAAATTTAATTCAAGTTTTAATATCTTATTGATTATATTAAAAAGTATCTTTGACTAAATATTATTATACTCCGAAAAAATCTAAAAAATAAATATGAAATTGTATTCATAAACTGCCTGTAGAATTAAATGATCATATACATTTGTGAAAAGTATTAATCCTTAGAAAGTTTCAATGGATAAACAACTTACTTTAAGTTGTGAATTGAAAGTAAGCCTTTAATGAGATTTAATTTTGATAACTTACACGCATAATATAAAATATATTGTTTTGCTTTGAAAATATTTATCGAGAAAATGATATTGAAATTTTCCAAATTATCTGCTCAGATTTAGGATGAAATCTATTTTGACTATTTGAAAGGTTTTCTTTAATATTATGTTTGTTTGCAAATCAGAAATTTCATTTCTCAAAGAGTCAAATAAATCAGCTTCCATTTTTCTATGAACAACCTGTAATAAATAAGAAGTACTTTAAACGTACATCAAAATCTTAATTTGAACTCTTTTTTGTGAAGAAGATGGATTGTTTGTGGTAGAAGGCTTGGCAGATTGAAAGAAAGTATTTTTAATTTACTTTTTAGAATGGAATCTGAGCATGTGATCGAATATTATATTACTGACATTCTACTTCTAAATGAGATTAAAATATAATTCTATGCTATATAAAATTTTGGTTATTGATTAAAATTAGTAATTTATAATTCCAGTTAAATTCTTAATTTTTCGCACTACAAAAATTACTAATCTTAAAGAATAATTAAATTTTTCACATTTTGAATAACAATTTGGAAACTTAATATGTGATAATTAAATTTTGTTTCATTTTATCTATCTAAAAGCAAAATATAAATATATTAACATTAACTAATAAATATAAATACTGATTAAAAATAGTTTTATATATTTTCCCCCGTGCATGTGTTTACATATACATACTTATAAGCATAAATATGTGTGTATGTGCATGTATTTATATAACATACTCTAAAAATAACGATAGAAAAAAAAGTTAGCTATTAATGATAATATGATTTGATTTCATATTCATTTGAACATCAAAGGAATAAAGTAATTTTAAGTATTTATTACTAATACGCTCTCTTTCTAAATAACATAAGATTAGATGTGCATATTCTGAAACATATATTAGCTCAGAAAATTTAAAAGAACTTACTTAGCAGAAGCGAAGAATATTCAATAAAGTGAAATTTTAAGTCGTAATATGCTTAAGTTAGTTCATTTAAAGCTTACTATCTTGGCTTCTAATTACTCTTTAAATGATCTTTTCTAAACAATGCTTGTGAACTGCATATTGAACAACATGAAAATTAGTTTCCTCAGAAACTTTTCTAATTACCTTTAGAATAACTGTGATGATAATGTAAAATAAAGACCTTGAAGAAAGCTTTCTCTTTCTTCGAAGATCAATATTTCATGAACTCCGGTAAAACAAGTTTTTTAATTAGGCATATGGAACTTCCATGTTTAGCCTGATGGCGGAGTTTGTCCATCGCCTTTTACTCACAACCAAAATTAGTTTTGAGGGAAATACTTAAAGAATTTAAATATTCCTATGTTCATAAATTTAAATTTACCTACAAGGAGTTGCATCAAGTAAATTTTAAAGGTTTCTGCTTAAAATTTCCTATGTCTTTATATTCCGGTAAGAATAATCGATGTTGTGTTCATTTCTATTTAAACATATAAATTTAATATATGATATGTATTTAGGTAATAACTTTTAACTAGGTCAGTGCTAGTATGTTAGATAGGTAAATTTATTTTCTTATTAAAATTTGTTATTTATTATTTTATGATGAAAATAAGGGAAAGAATTTAAATTATTTGAAATATTTGAGAATATGCAATTATTATTCTCTACTTTTGCATGATTTCAATGTACTGTATTTTAGTATTTTTGTAAAAATGTATATAAATTTGCCAAATTATCAAAAATATGAATAATCATGTCTAAAAAAAAAGGCATTGACAAAATTGTTAGGGAATTTCTCCTCTTGCAGTTTAATTTGTAATCTAATAACAACACATTGACAATGCTCCTTTAAGTAGTTATGTGTTATCAAATTAAAATAAGTTCTACTTAGTTTCGTTTTGTGATAACTATTTTCTTTCAAGTATGTATAGATAGTAACAATTACATCATTGCTTCAATGTACATAGAAATAAAAATTAATTACATTATATTATATTTTAATGAAAAAATGTATGTAAGGAATACAAAATGTCTTTATGTTATCTTTAATTAACTATTAATGAAAAAGGGAAATGAAAAAGGGGATGAAATTTCCATAAATGATCACAAAAATTTATTTAGATATTGGTTTAAGGTATAAAAACGTTAATTTTTATTAACTGTTAACAAATAAAATAAGCTAGTAAATATTCTAAGAAACTAAATATTAATAAGAAATTAATATTAATTAACAAATAAATTTAAAGTATGAAACTTCAAATGATTACTGAAGAAGTTTGAAGAATCTTGTTTTAAACTTTATCATTCGTCAAATAAATGATTTGATTAAAAGTTTTTTAGTACTTCTGATCTTTGTTGAAACTTTCTTTGACTACATTGAAAATTATTTTCAATGTAAGTTCACTTATTTTTGTAGAATTGTGAAATACATCTATGATACTCTCAAAAATGTTTTTCTCATGAAATAAAATTGGTCTCTAATACTATTTTAATATATTTTATAAAATTAATTAATTTTGTAAACCAGAAAAAAAATTCTCCTGACATTTAAATGGTAATTCTTCTACAAGGTCCTCTCTTTGATAAAACCAGAATATTTTCATGAAAATAATCAGGTATTGCACCTGTATATACTTTGAAGGCTGTTATTTATTTTATGAAAATCTATTATTTTGTGTTTTATAAAATGAACTGCGAATCCTGAATTAACTGCTAAAAAATTCTGTAAAACATTTAACATTGATAAAATTGCTAAAATAATTAATTTATAGTTAATTTATATTACTTATATAGGCGGACAAAATTATAGGACATTTAATAATTAATATTTTTTCAATAGATTCATTTGAGTTAATTTCCATAATATTTATCCTTGAGAAAAAAATATCGGTTTTTTACCTATGATTTTTGGGGATACAAATGATTAGTCAATTTAAAAGCTGTATCAGATACATAATTTTGTTCTAAATACGTTACCGGTTAAAAGCCCTAGATATTGCAGACATTAGCTTCGCACGGCAAATATTTATTTAGATTTTTGATTTGGATAAGCAAAGATATGTGCTATTTTACTAATATTTATTATTCATTTAGCTTTTTCAGAAAAATGTTTTGTACTAAGAAATGTTGACTTGTTTATAATTTATGAAGAAATTAAAAGAGAATATATATAATATCTTAAAGAATTTTTTGTTCATATAATAATGTATTGAACTGAGTAAAATACTTCGTTTCTTCCGCAATGACAATTAAAATAATAGTATATATATATATATATATATATATATATATATATATATATATATATATATATATATATATATATATATATATATATATATATATATATATATATATATATATATATATATATATATATATATATATATATATATATATATATATATATATATATATATATATATATATATATATATATATATATATATATATATATATATATATATATATATATATATATTTTAAATTGGCATCAATTATATTTTTAATTAATCAGAAAAACTCATCATGAAAGGTAATTAAAATTTCAAAATGGATCATAGCCTATTATTCAATTTAACCAGATACTAGTATCCTGATATAAATTCTCCTTCCTATCAATTTTGCCTGTTCAACTCAATCCTTATCAAAATTTCAGCTGACAAACAAAAGGAAATTACTATTTGTATAAATTATATCCAGATTTTTTCACATACTATTAAAAATTTTATGTTAGTTATTATACGCTGTATATTCACATATTATACTATGCAAATATCCTTGAAATTTTGATAGAAATTTTTTTCAAAGCATTAATAATGGCATATTTATTCAAAGTATTAGTAATAATTCTCTTATTTATTATTAATATTCGTAAAATATTATCTTGGTCTTAAAATCAGAACTTGTATCATATTTTCTTTTTCGTGATAACAAAATACAACTACGATAGTTACTTATAAATAATTTAGTTTAGTTTTTCTGATTCTAGAAGGACATTATTTAATGTACCATAAAAAAACAAAGTCTCTCTCTAATATTCTGCACTAAAATTCTTAATAGTTTCAAACATGGTGCCTGAGATATATACTCATCCTAACTGTACCATTTGCTTTCAAAAGAATGGTTATTTCTCAGTTTTGAGGCAAATGATTAATTTAAAATGTGAAGATCAAACCGAAAGAAGTTTGGAAGTTACGCATTCGTATATAGTTATATATTATTTTTATATAGTTAATATTTTGTAACTATATAACTTGAAAGCTAATTAAATCATTTTCAAAGACATTTTGAAAATATGTTCAATCGTTTTATTAAATAAAAGAATTTAATTTTAACTTTATAGGTCAAAATGCTTTATTTTATAGTTTAGGAAATTTTCTTTCAATAATTGGATAGATGAAAACATTTCAGACTTTAGCAACAGTATATATCTAAGAAAACTAGTTTCTCTATAAGAAGGTCATACTTTAGTCGATTCATCACAAAACATTTAGAATCTGTTTTGTGACAGAATAATAGGCTCCACACAAAAAATCGAAAGCAATAAAATTGGAATTTATATCACTCAACGAGTTACTTCTACTCCAATAAAAGTACGTTTTACGTCTGAAATAGTTCATCCATGAATGAAAAACCGCCAAAAATTTGATTTCTTTTTAGACTTTTGATTCAAAGAAAAACAATTGGTTCTAGAATTCGGTATTTTTATGGAAACAAATCTACTTTACTTTTGTAGATAACTTTTTATTGTATATATATATATATATATATATATATATATATATATATATATATATATATATATATATATATATATATATATATATATATATATATATATATATATATATATATATATATATATATATATATATATATATATATATATATATATATATATATATATATATATATATATATATATATATATATATATATATATATATATATATATATATATATATATATATATATATATATATATATATATATATATATATATATATATATATATATATATATATATATATATATATATATATATATATATATATATATATATATATATATATATATATATATATATATATATATATATATATATTAATAATCATTCTTAGTAATTATGATTTTTTTATTTACAAAGGAAATGTGTGTAACCACGTTTTATACAAAATTATTGAATTAACAATATTATTATATTCTGTACAAATTCTGTAAATTATCAATTTCTATTAATTAATATTAGAATTCCTTTTTAAGTTTTCAATATATTTTGAGAGTACTGTTTTTTCATGGTAAACAATTCATTAAAGTATCTTCGCAGTTAAGATGCAATCGAATTTCAAACAAATATGGAAATATCGACTAAATATATCTCTTGTTTACCGATGAATGAGTATTACTTTAATCGAAATGTATTAAATTAATCTGTTGTACGTTTGTATACATTTAAATAAACATCTATCCTTCGTATATAGAATGGAAATCCTTATGTAACAATTTGCACCAAATATTTTAATAAATATTTATAATGAATTTAGCACAAAATTAATCTTGGAAAACGTACAAGATAGCATTTTGTTGTATTATATGTAAGAGTTAATCTGTTGATAACAAAGTTATTCGGTTTTAGGTATATTTACGTTTTTTTTTATCGTTTTTCTTTATATTTTTTTTTCCTTTTTTTAATCGTTTTCGTTTATATTCGTTTATCACTTGTTTACCGATGAATGAGTATTATTTTTATCAACATATGTTAAATGAATGTGCAGTACATTTGTATACATTTAGATCAAAGGTTCCCAAAGTGGTCCAAGTGGACTCGCAGGAGTCCATAGGAGACCAAACGGGGAGTTCACGTAGACGTGAAAAGAAAACAGGGGTTCACAAGTAGTAAGTGGGGGTCCACAAAAAATTTTCTGGGTTTAATAATAAAGAACAAGAAATTTGGCTAGGATTTACCAATCAACATAGCATCATTCACTAGGTAGGTACTCAAAAATATTCGAAACTCAGTTCAAACACAGAATTGAATAGAACAAAATAATAATGGTACAAGTGTACACCACATGTCGAGACTTGCAAAGTGCCGCTCTATGGGATGCTTGCTCAGACCTGCAAAGGGATGAAATGCGACTTGCGCTGTGCTTGAAATCTACATTAGTATAAATATGAATGCCAAGAATAAAACATTATTCATTTGCTTCCGGGATTTTGAACATAAAAGTGAGATTAATGAAGTACATCTGTCTCATTGAAAGAGTATGGCTATTTTTTATTGTTGATTTACATTTTAGAGTTCATTGTTGATTTTTTGTCGACTGTTGATTGTTTTTGATAATAAATGTTTATAATTTTGTATAACAACAAGTATTAATTTATTAAATACGACACAAGAAAATTTTTTCTTAACACCCCCAATTTAGGGTGATATTTTTAGGAGTTTTGGGAATACAGTAGAAATGTAGCAGCAGGGGGTCAACCGAAAATAGTAAAACTTTGAAAGTGGTCCACGAGAAAAAAAGTTTGGGGGAACCCATGATTTAGATAAATATCTATCCCCGTACATAGAATAGAAATGCTTATGCAACAATTAGCACCAAATATTTAGGTACATATTTATGTTGAATTTAGCACAAAATTAATCTTGAAAAACGTTACAAGATAACATTTTGTTGTTAATCTGTTGATAACAAAGCTATTCGTACTTAGGTATTTTTTAATTTTTTATCTCTTCCGTTTCTATTCATTTTTATGTATTTTTTCGTTTCTTATCATTTTAGTTTATATTTGTTTTTGGGTAATACTTGATATATTTGTCATTTTTTCTTTAATAATTCCTTGTCAAATTATCATCAAAAACCTTAATAATCCTTCATCTGTCTATTAGAAATTTCATGTTACAGGTTTTAATGCCTGAAAATAATATTTATTTCTAATGATGTCCTTTACAATCATATAACCATCTTGTCATACACCGAGAATTAAGGTAAATTCACAGCTACCTTTTTACAGTAGTATCATTCATGGAAAGAAAATAAAATCAAATTACCTTAAAATTGATAACCCTAGGTTTATCCTCTGTTTTTCAGGAAATAACTTCGAGTTTGAATGTGTAAGTGAATTTGGTAAGATGCATGTGCAGAAATGTAAGGACCAATAAAAACGTTAATACATTTTTATCCCTTATAGATACAAATTTAGGTTTGCTATTAAATAAAGTAAATTAGATTTGTAAAAATTCTATATTTTATTGGATTACTTTTTATATTTTTCAATTGCTTTTGCAAAATTATATTACATAAATTTGAAAATCATAGACTTAAGTTCAACATTTTATTATGAAATATTAACAACATAAAATTACTTTAATTATTAAATATTAGTAACCTAGCTGTTATCAGAAAGTCCAGGTTTCTAAATGCAACTTGAATTTTTAGTTTATATAAATAGCTTAATACATTCATAAAACTATATTGAATCCACAATCTTCTAAGCTCTTCGTTATTTAAATTATTTTATATTCTTATTTAAATATATTTAGTTAATACATTAATAATATATAATGTGCTCAACATGTTTTCATATGTTTAATAAAATAAAATAACTATGAATGATAATATTTCGAAAAAAGCTTTAAATTTTGCCTGAAATTATTGGTAGAAATATATACTTATATAAGTTAAAAGTAAATTACTTTTCTCATCTTGATCATTTACACAAATTATAAACGCATGTAAACAGGAAGTAATCCTTTTTTTATTTGGTAATTACAAAAAAGAATATTAAATGATTTTTATGAAATTTTCTACATCGTTTTTGAGGTATATTTACAATAGCTTCATTTTCATTTATCTTAAATTTCGTTCGAAATATTTTATTTATTTTGACATTTTAATATGGTTTACATATATTTCTACTGCAGTATATATTTTTCTTCTTTTCGAAATTAGGTGAAATAATATTATATAATATTTTCTTACACAAGAAAAACTAATTAACATCAATATATAAAAATATGGATTGTTGTCATACATTTACTTATTTATTAGTTTCATATTATAAATGGCAATTCAAGTAGTACGAAATATTTTAGAGTTTTGAATATGCGCATTTTATTACTCTCCAGAAATTACATGATACACATCAGTCTTTATAATAAATTATAATTTCAACATAAATGAAATATGATTTATGTAAATATATGTTAATATTGTTAAAATTAATAAATTTGGATCTTGAGAGAATATTCAAAATTCATTCGTACACAAGAAAAACTAATTAACATCAATATCCTACTAATTGTTTCGGAGAAAAATGAAATATTCTCAAACTTTTTCAGAGATAAATAATGTAGTAGCAGTTTCAGGATACTTTGATGTCTCATAAATCAATGATTAGTGATTTTATTTGTATGTAATAACATACAGAATGCACTATTTAAATTTGTAAATTATAATTATTTTTAAATTTTAAAGTTGAACATCATTATTCATTATTTTGCTTTTATTGATGAATTCTCCAAAAATGGTGAAGGCTCTAAAAATTAATTTAGAGTCACATTTTGTTTAAAAAACAATTTTTGATACTTTAAGTGCACGCAATCTTGTTTTCATATAAAATTATCATATATAAAATGTAATTTTCAGTTTTTCATACATGATCTATTTATTTATTTTGCATAAGTTCAATGTAAGTGATGTTGATTATAATGTAAATCATCAAGATGAATTTTAATATTTTTATAGTAAAGTAGACGATTATTAGCAATTTTAATACCATTAATGTTTCACCAATGCAAAATTTAATAGTATTAAAATCGTGTATTCTAATTTATGGAGACCAAATACCTCTTTTTTTATTTGTGCATCATTCAATCTTACAAATGCATCTTACTTAGATACTGTGATTTTCAAGATTTAAAATATTTTTAAATATTAATGCCGTAATGCCTAAGACTATGATTGATGTTGATGGATTTTTCTTAAAATTTATTTTCAAATCTTAATTTTCACCTTATTAAATTAAAGGTAAATAAAGACGTAAATCTTACTAAAATTACTGAAAATTTCCAATTGTAAAACAAGGATGTCAAATTACAGAAAAATAACTATAATGATTAATTATACATACATTTTAAGAAATCATTCTTATTTTTAATTGATTGGTCGTGTTTATATGTAAATATTATTATTATTTTAAAAATAGGCAAAAAAGGCAAAAACATCTATATTTTTTTCAGTTTCTCTATTTAAAGAATATGTTTAAATATAACTATGTATTTTACGCATTAATGCATACTTGTATATATATTTTTACTATACATTTAATTTTTCACTTACTTCAAAGCAGCATTCAAAGTGCATATATCGTCATGAGATTCAAGAGCTATGAGCAGAACCACACATTTCTTTCACTACCTTAACAAAGTAGCACCTACAATGCATTCCCTCTGAAGTCGTTATTGATGTTTTGCACTATATTCGCAAGAGAAATATGGTTTTATGTATTCATATATCTTAAAATTCATGAGATATTTAAAAAGAGATTGGAATATGTTTCATGCTCGAAACATTGGCTTTCAATTTTTTACGCAGTGAAATTTCTAAATAAAACTCTTGGTGTATAAAGCTTAAGATCTTTGAAGAAATATTCCATTTGTGCAAGCTATTTTGTTGTAAAATTCGTTGTTATTATTCCCCGCGTGGTTTCTGATATTTTCTCAATTTTTAAATAAAATGTCTTTATACAAAATATGTCTTATTATGTACATTTTAAAAATATTTTTCAGGATATCTAAACATGTTAAGAATTTGAAATATATGTTGATGCCTAAAATATTTTAATTTGTTTTATCATTTATTACATTACAAGAATGTTTTGTTTAGAAACTGTCCTTTTGTTATAATAATAATAATATACTGCTGAAATCAGTTAATTTCAACAACTAAATTCTCATAATATAAAGATATTATAATAATTAATAATGCTAATGTTATAATTTCATGCTGTTATTTTAATTTTATAAAAAACTATTATTTACTTATTTATTTTTATAAAATATAATATACGTTAATTCCTTACATAAATCTTATCTAATTTTGAACAAAGTAGCTATTGCAAACAACCACCTAATTTTTATTTAATAAGACTAGCTCAAAATATGTTGTTTCATATCTCCAGTACTTAACAGTGCTATATCAGGCCTATGAAATTTGTCACCCTAAGAACGCCTTAAACTAACATTTAGCTTGCTAAGTGATCATTGCAGAAATCTCCAGGTAATCTAGAGTATGGTCAGAAGTGTCCTGGTGATCAGCACACTTTAAACAGGCTGGAAAAACATTTTTTCATAAGAATAAGACATATAACTCAAATATCCACTGATAAGTCTGGTGATGACAGCCAGTCCCGCCTACAACACTTGAGTGATAACGCACCCCCAGAGCATTTTCCCTGGTAACATTGTTTTACATTTAGATGGTCCAAGAAGCATTAACAAGTTTTTCCTTTTTGAGAACCGCTCCAAAGGAGTCAATGACTTAGATTTGTCTAATGGCGTACCAGCTTTAGCCAAAATCTCGTTACAATGTATGAGTCATGTCAACGTGGGAATGTACCTCACAAAATGAGGAAAGCTGCTCCAATTTTTAATAATTGATCTTCCTTTACTATCACGCTCTTTACTAATCAGCATATTCACTGCCACTGACGCCCTGGAACGTCATCTGGGTTCTACCTCGTCTGCCGGCAACTCTCTGGGATGACGATTGACAATGATTAGTTTTACATTTTATTTTTAATGCGGCTGTGGAGATCGAATAAATATGTTTTAGAGGCATGTTAGTGAAGCATTATTTTCATACTTTAATGCGTGATTCTTAAATTTCGTGTTTCAATTATTTTATGTGCATTTTCAAAAATGACGAACTGTAAATTCGGCTTCTGAGAATGGTTGGTTGGGTTTTATGGCGCAAGGTCCAAAATTGGACATGCTGCGCCAAGAAAACTATTTCTGAATATATATATATATATATATATATATATATATATATATATATATATATATATATATATATATATATATATATATATATATATATATATATATATATATATATATATATATATATATATATATATATATATATATATATATATATATATATATATATATATATATATATATATATATATATATATATATATATATATATATATATAATTATATATATACATATATATATATATATATATATATATATATATATATATATATATTGTTCTAATTATTATTTTTTTGACCTAAACAACATTAAAACTTTAAAAAACAAAAATAAGTGTATATATAATTTTAAAATTTATTAATAAAATATAAAGGAAGGTATATCACAATATAATTTTAAAATTTCGGCTTCTGAGAAGGGATATATAAACTTTACTGGCAGTGAATATGCTAGAAAAGTAATGAATAGAGCTTCGGCTGTCAGGCAGGATTCAAACGCAGACGATCTGGTAGAAAAGAGAATCAAATCGTTGCCCAACATCAATGGCAATCAGCTCACTTCTGAAAACAGAACAACAATCTGGATTTCTCCTACTTAATTTCGCTGTACATTCTTTGGATAAGATACACATTTCTCTACCGAAACTGTCACGTAATCTTTTGTACTTCTACCTGTATATATTATGTTGAAATCTTCAGGTCTGCTGTTAATAACTTCAATGCAAGTTGTTTCAAATAAACTTGGGCATCAAAATTCTTGTTCGCTTGAGAAAAAATATTCTTGTGTAAGTAGATTCCATTTAAACTAATTCGAAGAATCGAATGGTCAATGCTCTGTTTTAAGCTTTGTTGTTGCACATTTTTATCTATCAAATTTTTTGAATCAGCCAAGCCAAAAGAGCTAGTTTTCTTTTATCTTTGGTTACTGATTTACACTATCAAAAATTTAGATCTTGGATTTTGAATCCCATAACTGGTGAGCTTGGAAAAATATTTTACCATACTAATCTTTCTTCTTGGGTTGGGAGATGGCAGGTCAGTCTCATAAAGAATTATTTCATTTGGGAAGCTGTTTAAAAGCTCTGCAATAATGCTGGCTGCACTAAACTAGAACGCATCAAGTTTTTGTATATTCGTGTTGGGAGCGCAACTGTACACTGGAAAACTGTATTTCGAAATATGTAAGTAGGTTTTATAAGAAAAGATAAAAGATAAGAAACAGAATTCTTATTTTGTCTGGTACTCGAACTAGTCTCATCAAAAAATAGAATTTTCTTGATTAGTTTTTAAATATACATGTGAATACAAATTTTCTAAGTGATTTTAATAAAAGTGATAAAATATTTCCGTAGTTATGGCATTACAATATATGTTGTTGTTGTTGTTGCATGACCCTAAAGGCCAGCAGCGCTATACCAGGTCCATGACGTTGTACACTCTACAATAATCCAAAAACAGAAGAGGGTTTTTGAACAGAAGTAACAGAAGAAGAATATATATATATAGAATATATATATATATAGATATATATATATATATATATATATATATATATATATATATATATATATATATATATATATATATATATATATATATATATATATATATATATATATATATATATATATATATATATATATATATATATATATATATATATATATATATATATATATATATATATATATATATATATATATATATATGCAATTGCAAATAAGTTAAAAAAAATTATATCTACAATTTATTAAATTAAATTTGTGGCTTTCATTATCATTCTTGCCTTTTATTCAAATTGTATCCTAAAATAAAAATGAATACAAATGAAGTACTGAATAAGATGCTTTCCATGATTTAGCACTTTATTTAAACGCCACAAGCTTACATATGATGTAAATAGATGTTTAATTCGATGTATATTAACTGTAAAGTCTACATACAATTTCAATGTTAATATTTAAATTTATGTGAAATTTATTCCCCATTACATTATACTATTATAAAAAGAATTCAATATGTGCATTTATACGCCAATATTTTCATGACAACTCGTATAATTAACAAGTAGTATTTTTGTCTAATATATATTTCTTAACATATAGGATACTTATTTTCTGAAGGTATTAAAACGCTAAAAAACCTATTTTTATATAGTTGAATACATTTATCACGTCTACAATACGGAATTTCAAAATAAAAGTTTTAAATAAATAAATTAAAAATAGTAATTAAAATATTTATACTTAAAATCAAGAAGTATTTTCTTCATAAAATTTTAAAACAAAATTGTTGGTAAAAGTGAAGTATATATGCATTTTTTAAAAATATATACTCTAAAAAATGTGGACAAATCAAAGTAAAATGGAAAATAATCTAATATTTCTACACTCTAAGAATAGTTATTAATTACAGCTGTGTGTGTGTGTGTGCATGTGAAATTTTTGGCTGTGGAAATGATTTGAATAAGAATTACATTAGCGGTGTTTAAATTAATGCTTGTGTGTCTAATGGTAACAATAATATGCATTACATATTTAAGACAAAGAAACTAGGGCACAATTAATAGATATCTAAGAAATTAATGATTAGTTATCAGTAAAAATGAAATAAGGGAATCACACACCTAAAGAAAAATGAGAGCACATATAAACAATGATTCAAACTTTTACTCTATTATCTGCTTTTATTTCCTGCGTGATTAATATCAAAGAATAATAATTATTCGTTTGACATTTATTAAGTATCGGATGAAATTATTTCGAAGATAGCAAAAATTGAAAAGAGAGGAAATTAAAGAAAAGTTTAATATGGGAAAAATTATCTTCAGTTATTTTTATGTAACATTTTAAACTTAAAATCAAATTAAAAAAAGGTGGCTAGAGAAAGAATGAATTTTTATCTGCTAAATTGTGAGGGGAAAATGTCATTCTTCACTTAGTTTGTGATTATAGCTATGTCTTATGCAATAGTATATTATTTTCAAACAGAATGGAAATTAGAAATAGTCCATTTTTTCTGCATACCTTCAAATGTTTAAAGAATCCAGTTAGAAATGCAAATCCAGAGTCATTTAACTTTTACATCAAGATCAAAATTTTTTTTCTTGGACCACTTTCGAAGTTTTACTATTTTCGGTAGACTCTCTGCTTGCTGCTACATTTCTACTGTGTTCCCAAAATTCCTAAAAAGTATCATTCAAAATTGGGGATGTTAAGAAAAAAAGTTTTTTTATTTATTTATTTTTTTTTTTTATCCTACGCCCGACCTTGGTTTTTCAACCATCAGTCTCTGTCAGGCAGCCCAATACAATATTGAGGTGAATGAAAAGTCATCTTCCGCAGAGTTTCTAACTGCGACGTCCGAAAGTCCAGGACAAGTGTAAAGATGGTCACCAGTCATGTCCTCTAGTCCACAAAAAGGGCAGATCGGAGAGTCCTTCAAACCCAAACAGTGAAGGTGTTTTTGCAGATAATCATGCCCAGTTTTAAGGCGAAAATTTGCCACTCCCACAGCTCTGTGAAGGTTACATGGAATGGCCTTTGTTAGTAAGGAAGCCCATGCTTTCCCCTTTATGCACATCTTGTAAACATTTCTACGATAGGAGGCTATATTTGACTTAATAAGCCTTTTAACAGTATGGTACTCCAAGGCTTGAGAAGGCTGTTGTAGATCTGAGCCAGCCTTTGCCAATTTGTCAGCTGCCTCATTTCCCGCGATACCACAGTGGCTGGGTATCCATTGCAGCACAATTTGACATCCCTCTTTCAGTAGAGAACTAATTGATATTTGACAGAGATAAACAGACCCAATACTGCTAGGAGCAATTGAAGAGAGAGACCTCATGGTGGCCTGAGAGTCTATAAAAAATACTATTCTTTGTGTTCTATTTATTAAAATAATACCCGTGATTATAGAAAACTAAAAACATTTATTATTACAAACAATCAACAATGAACACTGAAATGTAAATCAACAATAAAAAGTAGTCATACTTTTAATGAGACGGATGTAATTGATGAATTGACAGTAAATTACTTGGCTTTAGTTTTGTACGAAGTAATCTAAAATCTCCCCGTTCTGTGATGTTCAATCTGCTCTCTCTCTCTCTCTCTTTTTTTTTGTTAACAGTTGGTAATGGCACTAAAATTTCTACTAAAATCACTAAAAATACTAAAATAAAATTTCTTTAAAATTCAAGATATGACGAGGGAAATACGTTCAAATATTTTCTCACAATTTCCCACAGCCCAGGATTTTTTTCGGGGATTTCTGCCTGCAGCCAAAATGTTTGATATCCTTTTATAAATTTCACCTTCAGTTCCTCATTGGTGCTGAGCTAAGGTAGCTCCTCTTGTAATACCACATTCGCCACTTCCGTTTCATCAAATGGGTTATGATCCATGGTGGTATTTTTATCGTCAGAATATCATCAAATCTATTTTTGAAGTTATCATGCAGGGTTATTAAATGTTGAGCATAAGTCTGAATATCCTCATCAAGACATTCTATGTGTGACAAGTGCGGAAACTGGGAGAATTCGCCCCGACTAATATTTTGCTTCATTAATTTCAATTTACCAAGAAAAGCCGAAATCACACCCTTTGTTTTTATTAAATTAAGGCTGTCCCCTTGTAACTGCAAGAACGTCATTGCATTTTTAAACAACACTGTTAAATACGCAATCTCTGCTTTATATGTGATCAGATTTTCTTTTAAATCTGGTGCTTTAATTTCGAGAAACTCTATGACTGATTCGAAAAGTGAGTAAAATCTCGATAAGCATGCATCTTTCGACAACCAGCGTACTTCAGAATTTAAGAGCAGTCGTTGGAAATCGTCATCATTTTCATCGTGTAATAGTACAAATAAATGGGTATTCAGAGTACTGCTTCTAATTTTATAAACTGCGTTAATCACAAATTGAAGCGATTAGTGCAATCTATCACTCAAATGTTTCACTGCAAGGTGTTGTCAGTGGATGACACAGTGAATTGCAATTAGTCTTGGTATTATTCTTTTAAGATGGCTTATAAACCCACGATATCTCCCGAAAATGACAGGAGCTGCATCTGCTGCCACCGAATTGTTTGTAAATGGAATAGATTTTTCTGTAAAAAATCACTCAGGACATTAAATATCGATTCACCTTTAGTGTCTGACTTCAGGTTTTTGCAAATAGCAGCTCTTCATGCATTTCGTCGTGCATAAAAGCGCCATCGTCGCGAAAATAATTTTTTTTAGAAAAAAACGTACCTTGGTACCTAAAGTTTAATCTTCCCTGGCTTTTTGTTCTTTTATAGAAGTTTTGAATAATCTCTAGCATTTAATTTTTACTATATAACTACCTACTACACTCAAATAGTAAAACATATATAATATGATTGATAAATCACAATATACAATAAAAATATGTATAACAAATAGGCAGATACTTACTTTTTCCGGCACTGCAAACACTGATATCGATACACTCACAGTCACACTTTTATGTTCAAAAGCTCGAAAACAAATGAGTAACGTTTTGTTCTTGGCATTCGTATTTATACTAATGTAGATTGCAAGCACAGCGCAAGTCGCATTTCATCCCTTTGCAAGTCTAAACAAGCATCCCGGACGAGCGGGCATATGGGTGGCACTTTGCAAGTATCAACATGTGGTGTACACTTGTACTATTATCTATTGTTCTTTTCAATTCTGTGTTTGAACTGAGTCTCGAATATTTTTGAGTACCTACTTAGTGAATGATGCTACCTACCTATGTTGATTGGTAAATCCAAGCCAAAATTCTTGTTCTTTATTATGAAAACCAGAAAATTTTTCGTGGACCCCCACTTACAACTTGTGAACCCCTGTTTTCTTTCCAGGTCTACCTGAACCCCCGTGTGGTCTCCTATGGACCCCTGGGGGTCCACCTGGACCACTTTGGAACCTATGATCTAGAGTGTATCAGTTATAGTACTGACATTTGCTGACGTTGAATGCATTTCCATTAAATCTCTAGGGAAAAACACAGGAAACTTTAAATGGTTGACGGGTGGTAGTTTTCGACGTATCTGGGTCTGGTGACCTTCAACCCCCACAGACTTAGCAGAAATGTGCTTGTAGGCTATAGATTGAATCTGATTTGCGTATTAAGTAAAAGGATTTAAGAGGTAAGGGTTGCATTTGCTAGATAAAAAAATAAATAAGTTTGTTTATAAGTATATAAGTAATATTGGCACAATGTCAAAATCAAAGTCCTTGTCTCACTTGCAGATGTAGTGTGAGAGAGAAATTAGCTAACAGATTACATACAAGAATAAAAATTTCCTGAGTATTTGAATATCTTTAAATTTTCTTATTTTAGTTGTAAATACAAGGGTACATTATATTCTTTTAGCTGTATATATTCTTATATTTAGGCATTTTTCTTTATTTATTTTTATTATATATATAAATCTATATCTATTTATATATTTTATATATTTCCTTTTATGGAATTAAATAGTAGTAAATGAAGTAAGAACAAAGTAATTAAACAAGGACATATTTCTTACGTTTTCAATTTATGGTGGCTAGTGAGAAAATTTTGGGTGGAATTAAAGTAGTGCACGGGAACGATACCGGTTGAAGGTGCGAAGGTCTTTTATAGGACGGAAGAGCTATCATAGAGTCAATTTTTTAATTTATATTTTTCTGCATATTGTACATTATATTGGCAAAATATTCTTTAATAGTGGTCAGTTTTATTTCATTTCTTATATTTTCATTTATAAAATAATCGGGTGTTTTAACTTTTAGTTTTGTTTTTTCTTTAGTTTTGTCTTATCTTTGTCTTGTCTTATCTTTATTTTATCTTTGAGAATTTCTAATTTTTTTTAATTCACAGTCGTGGATATAATTCCAGAGGAGGCAGGCATAGGACAGTAGTGGTCTGAAATATGTTTTTGTAGCAAACACTTTATTTTCCATTGAAAAATTAAATTTGTAGTTCAGGAAGGGATATAATAAAACTATTGTTTGTTTAAACTTATTTTTAATGTTAATTAAACGGTTATTAGATATTAATTATTTTGTTAAACGCTATGCCTAAATATTTGTAGATAGAAGACAAGGGTAGGGGGTTGTTCATTTATTTTAATTTTTTCTGGAGTTATCAGATTTTAGTAAACACTATTGAAACACTTTTATTCTCATATACCAGTATTTTCCATTTCTTGAACCAGAGCTCAATTAGTTAGTAGGTGCGTGTTGTTTGCATTTGAAATACTTGATGACTTCCTGCACTGTGCAAGTACTGAAGTGTCGTCCGCACAGAGATGCAGGGACGAGTGCTATGACGTGTGTATGTCGTTCACATAGATAAGAAATAGTCTGGGTCCAAGTACAGGAAACTTAGTTTGTCTAAAATACTGATTATAGAAATGTAAAATACAGTATATTGAGCAACACCCAAAATCTATAAAAATATTTAAAAAAATCATATAATATATAAAATATATTATATGAAAGGAATTAATATTTATATCATAAAAAGAAAACACATTAAATTTGTGATTCAAATATGACGAAGCTAATATTTTAAATTATTCTTTATTTTTATGGAAAATTCCAAATACCTGCAAATGGAATAAATTTAACATTTATAATTGTGATGGAATATTTGCAATATGAAACTATTTATTGCATAATTACATATCATGTCTTTATTGTATAAATTTTGTTGATATGTATTATGCATAACTATCATTAACGTGACTTTCTCTTTTTTATAGAGAATATAATTACTATGCATTAAAAATTAAGGCTCTTAAAAATTCTTAACTACCAAAGCTTCTAAGAAGCTTTTCAACGAGGTAAGATGCTCCTGATAGTAAAATGCTAGTCAATTGCAATAAATGCTTTCATTTTAGTTTTCATCCACAGTCAAAAAAGAATTCGCAGTTTTGATATTAAATGTCATTTATTGTACTTTTATCTAATAATGTCAAACATTTAGAAATTGCATTCATCTGTTCTTGCATTGTATTTTTGTATTTTTTATCTTTAATATTTTTTTATAAATTATCTGTGCTTGATAAAGCAAAAAAGAAAATGGCTGTTTTTAAACAATTATTTATTTCTTTTAAAACACGTGTTTACTGAACAATCCTGTTCAAGAAATGAAAAAAAAAACATTTTATAATTTCTAATAAATTATGAATTGTTTTTGGACACGTAAAATGCATCTCTCTTACAAATATCTTTAGAAATTAAAGCAAACTTTTTATTATTGCAATACATTTTAAGTTTATTTTTCGTTTCATGTAAAACAATTTTTCTTTAAAAAAAAAAAAAAAAAAAAAAAACACGCAATTCAAAAATTTTTAAAAATTATCCAAGGCAAATTTGTTTCTTTTCTTAAGGTATTTGAGATATTCCTCCCTCCTGAGAAGCCGCAAGAGCCTCCTTTCCAACCCGAAATTTCATGCATCTTCCCTACAATTTATCCTCCCTTTGGTGGCTCAACCTTTCCTTGGTGCGATCCGTAAAGCCACGTTAAGGTCGATATCGGTTCCGTTAGGATAACATACGTTAGACCGCCTAAATAGCTGAGATCCAGACGCTTGGGCCATCATTCATGTCCCTTTCGCGCTCTGCTGGGCATCTAGTTGATAGGGGGGATGCCGTCAACGTTTGTCACGTCCGAAGGTCCCCGAGACCATTAATTTCGGGTGTTCCTGGGGGTATATTTATTTTCCGGATTCTGGTAGGGAGATGTGCGTTTCAGAAGCCCCGAGAAAGTGAGCCAGCCCATGACGTGCTTGTTGCTGAAATGTCTTCTGGTAGGGTTTGTGTTCGCGTCGATAAGGTCACCGGAAAGTTGGGGAGGCAACAAATTGGTCGTGACGATCTCGGTGTCAAATCTACCCTTTTATGTCCAAAGAAAAGCAGTTAAACCTTTTTTATACATCTCATATTCAGAATAGGTCGGAACTATTGCCCCTTAAGAGATATTTTGTTTCTTCCCATAAAACTTTATTGGGGTTTTTGCAAGAGAAGTTTTCGAACTGACAAGGATGTAAATATAGTAGGCAGAAAACTTGATCAAAAAGTATTTCATTGATCTTGACTCTGTCTTTTAATAAGGAATTTTTAAAAGCATGTGATGTTTAAAATGACTTTCTAAAATAATTCAAATATGCATCGACTAGACTCAACAGATTTTCTATAAAACAGAAAGTATTGCTGTATACTTCATAAACATAAATTTAAATACATTGTTAAGTGTACAGAATATATTAATAAGTATACAAATACATAATTTTATGTGCATATTTAAAAAATAATTCAGCGAGAAAATAAAAATATTGATATAGAAATAAGGACAATTTTTATAACACTGGAAAAATATCATAATAATTTTTAAGCTGTATGAAACATAAACAAGAAAGCTATCATATATGTAAATAGATTACCCCTTAGTTTCTCATTAGAAATAAATTTATTTGAGGAAAATTACTCATAAATTTCATGAATAACACATCAATTATATTAAACATAAGTTCTTTATTAATCCATATGACTAGAAAATTGTTTTTTTTCTAAACTAACATTTTAATTAAATTTTTCACTCAAATATGAATGAAAAACTTGCCAACTTAATTTAAGAAAATTTACATTTTTTAAAATTAACATTCTAGTTTTCTTTTTCATTCAAATTTGGAAGAAAAAAATTATTATATTAAAATAAATTAATTTTTTAAATACCTTTATCATACTGTGAATTTGTTATATTTTTTATACATAGACCATTTGCTTCAGTAAAAACGACACATTTTTTAATAATTTTCATCGCAATTTATTTTATGTGCTTAGTAGACAATTTAGTAAATTATATAGCTCTATGAATTATGTATAATTTTATTTGTGTGATAGATTCTTCTCACCCACTTTATGAAATTTCAAAGGAAATGTTTTCATTTCAGTTAATTGATATACATTTTTAAATTTTTTATCCATTGAAACTTCTCTATTCATCCATTTTGTCATTAAATGATTTAAGAATTTTAGTAAGTTTTCTGTGAAATTTAAAACGCTTTACTCATTTATGCTTAACGTTAAGAGATTTTTTGAAATTTCTATCAGTGTTTAGTTTTATATAGGATGCATAAAACTATCGTAGTTTCATTGGCAAAATCTTTTAGATTAGAGAAAAAGAGAAACAAAAATGCTGGAAAATCAAATTTTTTAATAACGCAAAACTATACACATTTATATGGAATTACAGATACCTTATTTTGATTCTTAACATAAGTAACTAATGTTTCATTTTATTTCATCTACTTTTGAAAACTTCTTTTTAATATTTGCGGTCTTATTTTTACATTCACACTGAATTATTCAAAATGCTAAAGAAATAAATATCTTTAAAAAAGAGCATTTATTCTAAATTTTAAAGGGAAAAACGTGTCCGTACAAAGAAAGTACACTGCACAGTTGACAACATATCATTAAACACAATACGTGTACGCATATTTGATTTCAAAATACATATTTCTGTAATTGTAGAATGTTAAGTATAACAAAAATGAAAATTACATTACCATTATCATAATTGTGTTAAAAACACTGATACTTAATAAAATTTCATAATTTTTTTTAAATATTTAATACTTATTTATTACAATAATTTTCAAAATTTCTGTATTGTAATATTATGAAATTTATCTTCACTAAGGAAAGTTGACTGTTTGCATTTAATTAAATCCATTCTCATCAATGATTTAACTTTGATTCCAGAGGGCATATATATTTTGCAACAGCCAATACTATATTTCAGTTTACAATTAATCTTTTAATACATATTTGTAACAACTTTCGGTTAAAACTATGCGTTTAAAATTCATGAAAATAAAGTAGTTAAGTTACACTGATTTCTCTATATAAATATCAGCGTACGTAAATCAATTTAAATTACAACAAACTCAATTTTCGTATAATTAAAATACATATGGACAATTCAATATAACGTTAACAATTTAGTATATTTTCAAAATTAACTTCATAATGCACTATCTATATTTTCTAATATTTATTGTATAATATGCTTTGGCATTTGTATACTATGTCTTTTAAGTATATATATTCAAGATATTCATTCAATGATCAAATGTGAAAATTTAATAAGCAATCAATTTTAAGCACGATCTTACGTAAATAGCTTAAATGTATGCATGCATTGCGTCTATTGTAATTACTATTAGGAATGTGATGCTACAAAGAAATAAATTATATTTTTTTATTGTGAGCTATTAAAAATTATATTCTATCCTCATCAATTTTTTATAATAAGCCTGGCCATAGGTTTATTGCCCTTTGTCAACCGTAAACGGAAATAATCTAGTGACCGGGTGGGAGTGATGGGCGGATGTGATGGGAAGTGGGACCCACCCACTTTGTGGTTTATTCCCGAAAGTGGGTAAGTCCGCTTAATTTAAAACAAACGGAAGATCTCCAGACAGCCTTTTACCCCCAGAAGTATCATTTCACATGAAGGACAATTCGCCCACATCACATTTAACGTTCGCTCATATTTAACACTTGTGTTCGCCATCAGGGAAAACGAGGGATCTTAGGTTGGGTCGGGATTCAAACACACTACCTTCCGATAACCAGAACGAATACGGTAACCAACTAGGGTAACACGCCCTTATTTAATGCCTTATAATCTCCTCAATTAATTAATTAATTAATACAGCTTACAACATAGAAAAAACAATAAACGCAAAGGCGGTAGCATCAAAATTTTCTCCCTTATATATAAAACTGAATGTTTTACACCAATTTGAAATATTTCATTAATATGAAAATAATATCGTTTTGCAGCAAAAACAAAAAAAAAGTTAGGAAATAAATATTCTAAAATAATGTTTAAAACTATGTAATGTGAAAAACAAAAAGGTCTACTGATCCAATTCATTTATGCATTCAAACTTTCTTCAATAAAAATTAATTTAAATGTATTTTAATGCAAATCAATATCAGTGATTTCGTCAATTATCTAATATTTTTTTGTTTAAATATTTCTAGAATAAAAAATTTAAATATCAACATTCATAATAAATTAAAATATCTTATAAATATTTTCAGATGCAATTTTACAATATTTTTATAAAGTTATTTTAGGTAATCTCCTAAAATAAATTATAAAATTCAACTCAATTCAAATCGAATCTCCTTGGACAAAAATAAACTTTATGTGATAAACTCTTATTTTTTATGACTATTTCAATCAAGGGAAATATAACTTAAGGCATATTTTATTTGTTATCATTAAGGCTAGATAATTCTTTTAAAAATGTGGAATTAAGAAAAAATTGTTAAATATATTTATACTTTAAAGAATATAAATTTATACTAATTTTCTGTCTACATGACTGAGGATCATCATTCCGGAATTCATTCTCATAACCGATTGTTCAACATGTCAAAGAATTTCTAACCAACGCGTGGATGAATGTACTCATTAAGAAATAAGAGCTTAAAAAGAATATTAAAAAGGTATAACATTCGAAAAATATTAAAAGATTGAAGATTAAGGTTGGAGAAAATGATTTTATGGAAAGTAGAAGTGATTTCTCGGAAAATAAAGCCTCAGAAATGAAAGATTCAGTAAGAATTTCCCCATAGACATGTATATAAATTTGGTTTGAAATACGAAGACTTTCCGAAATTGCTAGATCAATTCCAAAATCGCCATATTCATCATTTTAAAGGTGTGGTAGAAATTGGTTTTATTTGGAAGGAGAGAAACGAAAAGTTCAATTTTCAAAAACTTTTTCTTAATGCAATATTTTTGTAAAGTAGTATTCGTATAAATTTTTGTTTTTTCTTTAAAAAATCTATAAGTACAAATAAAAAGCTCTGCGTACATATACTTGTGTGTCTGTGTGCAGTTGTTAAGTAAATTATTTTCATTACAGAATTTTGCCACGTGTGGATTTTTTCTTTTATGAATGCATATTTCATTATTGTTCACTAGAATTAGCAATGATAAATTAAAGATACGTTATTCAAAATCCTATTTTCTAAAAATGGGAATTTTTTACAAGTTATTTTGCAATATGACAATCAAATAAAACATTTTGCAATTTTTTCTTAAATTTATAATTTTATTGACAACATACATACAATGGATGAAATATTTCTGTATTTAGTTTACTGAAGAATCTTGTAAAAACTGCTTTATAAATATCACTGTATTAAATAATTATTTATGAACAATAAATAAGTATGATAGGCATAGGATTTGAAATATTTACTTTACATCATTTAGAAGTACTTCATAAAATTAAATCATTTACAGTCAATTTTTCGTGCTATAATTTTAAGTAAATATAATAAATGATTTTTTCAAATTATATATTGTAATGATTTCGACGACTCGAGATGACGCTGCGGAGACAGAAACACTAAAAAAAAAAAAAAAGAAGAAGAACAGCGGGCTGTTCGGCTGATTTCGAAAGTGATTTAGAACGGCCATGTTGAGAATGTAATGTTGGTGTTCCTATTACAAAATGTTCCTGTAAATTAATGTTATGTTATGTGCAATCATAGATGATAATAAAAAAATTGATTGCTAATATGTTGTGTGATAAATTCACTGTGGAAATTTAATTCAGCGTCAGAACAATATCCTGTAAAATTCACTGAAAATATTCTGACGCAAGGTTTTTTTTAATTTAAATTGCTTATTTCATTCACTGTATGTAATGTAAGCCATATAAATAATTACAATTGGAAAAAATATAAACAAAACCCTAAACTGTAATATATATAATATATTTTTATTACATTCATTTCTAATTGCGATTATTGAGGACAGTATTTGTAACACATTTAACTTCAGCTTTTTGTTTATAAACATCATTTTTATATTGTCTTCGCAATGCCTTAATTAATGAATGTATTTTGTGCTTTTAACTGGAAGAAAATTGCTAAGGCATGTGACTGTTACGCATTACAGAACACTTTTATACATCTCTACAACTATAATCATTACGATAACTAAAAATGTAATGCATGTAATGATATTTTAAATAAAAATTGGGTTCTATTGAAGGAATATTAACGTTTTCTAAAACCTTTTTATGTAAATAAAATCAGTTAAATTTAATCAGTAAACTTAGAGTTTTCAGGATCAGAGAGTTGGCCGCAGAGATAAAAATTGTAATTTCGATATTTATAAAGAATACTGAAGCACTATAGTTCCATTATAGAATTAGAATAATTAAGCATTTATGTTTCACACACTGATTCGACTAGGATACCAATACTCCTATTTTGAAGTCATCTGAAAATGCAATTATGGAGAAATCAAAATCATTCCAATTTTGAGATATTTCAGCCAATTCTTATTTTACTTCCTTTTATTGTGAAAAATAGATGCGTTTTAGTAATCCCAAGGCATAATTATCTTTTATTTAAATTTTACCTAATCTTCAAAATATGAATTCAAATCCCATTGAATACTATATAGAAGCCCTGAATACCATACAGATTTAAAACTCCTAAATTTTCAATATTCAGGTAAATTTATGGTACTATCAATTAATTAAATAAAATATTTGTGACAAAATGTGCAAATTTGTCGTTAATTCCATACTCCTTTGAACCCAAAATTAAAGTTTTATTTCAATATCTTCAGAGCTTCCTGCAAGCCGTGCTGAATTCAGATTGCAACTTTAATCTAGTTCGCTCGTTTAAATTTAGTTGACATATTTTGTGTGCTAATGATCAAGCTAAATATAATGTATCGTTCATTTGCATACTTAAAGAACGAAATAATTTCTCGAATAGAAAATTCGATAAATATAAGTTGGGCATTTAAATTTTCTTATATGCTAACAAGGCCTTATATGTTTATGTACAAATAAAGGCATAGCAAATATCGATTTACATACCCTGTTATGGTTAATGTAATAAATAAAAGTTTACTGGTATTTTGTAAATTATTTTGGTAACTTACATACATTTCTATTGTTTGCAAGACTTATTTAAAGATGTTATAGATTTTGTTAACATATCCAAATGATATATCTCAAAATTTACCCAACAATGCACAAGAAATAAATGCATGGATTTGATTTTCTTATTAAAAAAATATTTTTTTGTTTTATTCTACACTGATTACTGTTAAATATGTGACCTGATTTTACCATTTAGTCTCTTATTTTTAATACTTCGTGTTTACATAAATTTTTATGTTCAGATGATCTTTTATTAGCATTCATGTGCAAAGCGGTATGCATATGTGAAATGTTACATGCGTGCATAAAATCTTATTTGTATTTCAATTATTATATAAAGAAGTGTATGTGTGTAGAGATTTTCAGTGAATTAAATTTTAATTGTAATTTATAAAATGAAATAATTTTCATAATTCAATGCATCTTTAGTAATTTAAATAAAATTATTCTTTAATTTTTGCATAAAATTTGCATATTTTTATATTTTTGCAAACACACACACACACACACACACACACACACACACACACACACACACACACATATATATATATATATATATATATATATATATATATATATATATATATATATATATATATAATTAAAATATTTTATTTATACTCATTCAAAAATGAACTAATTTGTAAAAAGCTTTTACTTAAACTGATAAATTTAAATTATAGCTGAATAACATTAAATATAGTTTGTTAAACGTATTGTTAAATTATCACATAGAACAATAGGATATGTGAAAAATATCAGTGATATATGATAACCATATTTCCTGAGCGATGGATAACTTCATTAGGAGTGTGAACTGCGTATTTCATAGAGTACCATCAATAGAAGCACTTCCATTCCATTTATCAGTCAAAACCGCTTTAGGGTTTCAAACAGAGATTCAAATCCTGAGTATTTGACTTCCACCCTAGGGCTTCTCCAGAAATTGTCGAACACTTGACAACTCGTCGCAATTACTGAAAAGCTGAGGAGGCCTTGAAGCACCCCTACGCTTCCCCACCCCCCACCAACCCGCTTGGAAATTTCCGTAAATAAAGCGACGGCTACAGCAATTGCGCTTTGTCGAGTGTTTGAGTTACTTTTAGGTGATGATGAATTAGTACTTTAAGAGGGTTTGAGTACCCCCGCGAGGGACATTCTGATGGTGTGATCCATCACCTTTATGACGAAATTTAATCGCCCTCTCTACTGGTGAGATGCCAGTTATTTCAGCCAAAAGGGTTTCTTAAATAATTTGAAGAAAGTGATAGTTTCTTCACCACTGTAGTTACCGTCTCAAAGTAGAGAAATACCATCACATCTTAATGAATAAAACATGGAAACTGAAGACATTGAATTGCTTTCATTAATCATCTTGTTAAAAGTATCTTATAATTCTAGTAACATGATGAGCTTCATAAAGTGGCATACATGCAATTATTTAGCGCTTATTTTAAAAATTTCAATTAAGTTAGCGGAATCTCAATAAAATGAGTAAATTTTTCTAATATTAATCAAAGTTATTTAAAATTTAAGTTTAAATGCATATTTTATAAATAAAGGCTATAACTCACTCTTTCCAATAATTTTATAATAATTTAATAGTAGCCTTAATACTAATAACTTACTTTAATAATAACTTTTATAAATAAATGCTATATGTTTTTACTAAAGATTTATTTACAATAATTATAATTACGCTAATCATAAGTTGTGAAAACAAAACTTAAAGTCCTCATTTAATGATTTTGACTACATATCGCTTATCATAAATTTATATACAATCTGTATATACAGTCTTTCATTAAATATTATTTATCTACTCTAATTTAAGATGAAATAAATTGACATTTAGCTTAAATTTTGTATAAATTTTTGAAAAGATGGTTTCATAAAAGTACCTTATTTCTTTAGGATTTTTCACTGAATGAAAGGTATTTTCAATAGCAATAACCGTATATTATAATTTTAATTGAATATCAAATTTATATTTATAGATAATATGTGGGATAAAGGAATCATTTTGAAAAATATATATTTCTATATAATTAAAAGAGTAATAATTTCTAAAGTTTTCATAAAATATAACTAAAAATAAAGAAAACATTTCATTACTAAATATTATTAAAATCATTATTTTAATGTCTTAATCTTAAAGCTTAACTTAAATGTCTTACAAAATATTTTTATTTATATTTAAGCAAAAGTAATATTAAAAAGTGAAACAGTTTTCAGGAATTACAGTTCATAAAATTGAACAATGTATATACTGGATTAGAAAAACTTATTTCATTTGCATAATTTTAGATTATTGCAATTTATTAAATTATTGTAAAATAATAACACAAATTTTATTCATTTCAATTAATTGAAGAAATATTGTTTAAATATAATTTTTTATCCAATTAAATTTAAAATTTAATTGAACATATAATTATATTTACATGCGGTTTTTGCAAATAATGTAATATATATTTTAAGACAATATTCTGATAAGACAATTTTCATATCAATGAATAACTTTTAAATCATTGCTTCAAAATATATGAATTAAAAATTTAATATTAATATAAACAATATCCCTTGATGGATTATAAAAATCTGTCACATAAAAGCAAATTTATAAATAAATAAAAATTATTAGATACCATAGATCTACAAGTCTAGATGATCTTGATACCATATTTGTACTGACGTTTCTATTCTATTTCTGTACTATATTTTAATTTTATATTATTTTTAATTTCATTTAAATCTAGGTTTAAAAGTATGTCTGTATAGTGTACTGTTTAGACCACTGTAAGTGCTACAGTTAATTATAATGAATTCAACATATTTATTTGTTATTAAATATCCAGAAATTTCATATATCTCTACTGAAGACAAAATTACGCTTTTCTCTCGATCATAAAGTCACTATCTGTATGAAAAATATTGCATCTAAAGGAAATAAATTCACTTGGGCTTCATACTTTTAATAGAATTTCTTCCTCAAACTTCATCTTATGCTTTTTGCAAAACAAGTAAAATATTCCCTACGGTGTTATCCTTTTCTTATTCTCAACACTTTGCTCAACAAAAAAATATTTTATTTATTTTTATTTATTTTTTTTTACCAGACACGGTTTCAATACCATTGGCATAACTGTACTAGCAACGGAGAGGAAAAATTCTTCTCATTTTTTTCGTTTAAAAAATCTATTTTTGTGAAAAATCAAAGATGGTGAAGAAAAAAATCAATTCTCAGGAGAATCAAAACTGCGAGAAGGAGAAAGAGATCCTGGAAAGTAAGTGCGCGAAGGTGAAGAAGCTCCATCCGCCGAGAGCATTTTAACGAAATCTAATCTTGGGCTCCTGAGTCGTGGGGTGTAGATTTGTAGACATTTCCGAGAAAATAAACAGATTTGTAAAAAGCTTTTACTAAGAGTTACATAGCATTTCCTGGGGTGATAACGAAGCTTGATAGGGTAAACAAATATTTAGAATACAACAATGCTGTATGGTGATTATATTGATTTTGTATTTAAAGTCCCATTGATATTTTGATATTAATATTAAATATACCCTATATAAGAATAATCAAAGAAAGATTAATGTAGTACATCATTTTAGAAACCAAATTATATATATATATATACATATATATATATATATATATATATATATATATATATATATATATATATATATATATATATATATATATATATATATATATATGTATGTATATATATATATGTATATATATATATGTATATATATATATATATATATATATATATGTATATATTTATGTATATATATATATATATATATATTATATATATATATATAATATATATATATATATATATATATATATATATATATATATATATATATATATATATATATATATATATATATATATATATATATATATATATATATATATATATATATATATATATATATATATATATATATATATATATATTATATATAATCTTCAAAACAATAATCCTAGGGTTCTTAAATGATCCTTTATTGTTATTAAATGTAATGTACTAAAAGGGTGACATAGTGACTATTTATGCATGTTTCTTAAAATGTCTGCATTAGAACTGTGCTTCTTTTTAAATAAATAATAGATATTATTTTTGTGCTATTTTTTTATAACTATTATGTATTTTTGAGTTATTTGAAACACCCCAGGTCGTGGTAGCTTTGTGGTTAGGACATTCGACTTCCGTCCGGAAGAGCGAGGTTCGATTCCCAATGGTGCTAAAGACCCATCGAATGCATGCGATATACATGCTTCTTAAATCTGTGGAATCAAAAGTTTTGTGGTCAATCGTTGAGCAGTTACTACAGGTGTAATGTCCTGGAGAAAATTTTCTCCCACTTTTAATCAATGTCAAAACTAAGGGAGTAGATCCTCTGGTGGTGCCATCTATCATAGGAATTCTGAACGAAGACGTACATTATTTTTCGTGGTGCTCTGGTAAAGCGAAAGACGCATCCTACTGACTTAAATTCGCATAGCCATTGGCATAATGAGCATCGTTTCTCCAAGTTTCTTAAGTAACAACAAAATATTTATCTATGCTTTAGAAGATAATTAGCAAGTAAATAAATGTTATGAATCGAACTGTTTTAAAATAAACATTCAAATTACAATTTCACAGTTAAAGATATCTAAATCCAAAAATATTTTATTTCACTTTGATACTGAAATATTCTTCTGGAATCGGGTTCACTAATTATCAAAAATGTTGTGTTCCATTCTGTAAGTGTCAAATCATTCACGATTTAAATCACATGTTTATTGACATATCTTTTCATGCCATTACTTAAAACAACAAATCTGAAGTAAAAAAATGATTCCTAAGTACAAATTTTAAACATATATATTTTTACTGGTGTATTAATTCGATTACTAAGTTAAAGAAGACTTGGTAAATTTCTTTTGAAAAGATATTCATACTTGGATTTCATAAACACAACTCACATTAAAAAGAAACTGGTTTGTTTCTGAAAATACTTAATTCATACTCAAGCCTTTGACGCAGTGATTTATTTTATAAATTCTAAAATATGTATCAATTTCTTAAGTTTCTTCTTGTGGTCCTTATAAAAAAGTAAATTCTATTTCTTCCTTTCTCTTTATTATATATTTGAAGACAACTTTGTTATATGCATAAATTTGTCCTTAGAAATTTTTGAAGTAGTTATCTAATATAGAAAAATGTTACTTAGGATTTTCTTCATAAACATTTTTACTCCATAAAACAGCTTTGAAAATATGTATTTTGTAATTTATCATTTTTATATGTATTCTTGTTCATCTTTACGCTTACTAATTTTGTTAGATTTAAATAAAACTTTTCAAAATCGGTGATATTGTATGCATTATGACAAAATGTTTAAATTATATATATATATATATATATATATATATATATATATATATATATATATATATATATATATATATATATATATATATATATATATATATATATATATATATATATATATGCAGAGAGAATGACTTTCTTGACTGGGCAATGGAACTGCTAAAAGAAATTTAGAATACTTGTGATAATAAGACAGTTGTATGAAAGTGTAGACTGAATTCAGCTTATTTAAGTATAATTTTTTTAAAAAATTATTATAGTTTTCTCAGTGGGAATTATAAAGTTGATCTACTATAATTTTTTACTGTGAGCATGAGACACACATTGTTATAAAGAAAACCAATGCAATTCTACAAAATGTTGGGTTGGCAACATTTTGTAGAATTGCTTTTTTTTTTTTTTAGAAAATCAAAGACAATTTTTCATGGAAATAAATAACTTTATTCTGTAATGTATTGCCCATTTTGATCAATGACCTTTTGCCATCTTTCAGGCAGCCTCATAATCCTTCGTTCATAAAACTTCTGGTTTTTATTAGCAAAAAACTGAATCAGGTATGATTTGACATCATCATCATTATTGAAATTTTTACCATTCAAGGAGTTTTGTAAAGATCGAAACAAAAAGTAATCAAATGGTGCAAGGTCAGGATTATTTGTTAGATGTGGAAAAAACATCCCAACGAAATTTCAATAATTATTGCCTTGTGACCAAATATGTATGTGGCCTTGCATTGTCATGAAAGAATACAATACATTTTCGATTTGTCAATTCTGGCCGCTTTTCTTCAACTGCATTGTTTAATTTCGTTAGTTTTTCAATTTAGACATCAGAATTGATCATTTGGTTGGTTGGTAAGAGTTCAAAGTAGACAATTCCTTTGTAATCCCACCAAACTGATAACAAAACCTTCTTTTGATGAATATCAGCTTTTGATTTTGTTTGAGTTTGTTCACCTGGTTTGCTCCACGATATTTTCCTCTTGATAATGTTGTAAACAACCGATTTTTCATCGTCAGTTATCAGCCGCTTAAAAAATAGATAATTTTCATCACGTTTCTTTAGCAAATCACACCTGTTAATGCGTTGCGTTGAATGCGTTTCTTTCAGCTCGTGAGGAACCCGTGTATCGAGTTTTTCAGCATAGCCTAGTGGTTTTAAATGATTTTCAATGCATGTATGTGATACATGAAGTTTCTCTGCAATCTCAAGTGTTGTACGGTGACGAACCGAATCGATTATTGCTTTGATTAGGTCGACAGAAACTTCAACTGGACGACCAGAGCGTTTTTCATCTTTGAGTGAAAAATCACCAGAATGAAATTTGGCAAACCAATTTTGACATTACCGTTCTTTTAAGGCTTCGTCACCATAAACAATACATAATTTTTTATGAGCTTGCGATGCGTTTTTCCCTTTGCGGAAATTAAAAAGCAAAATATGACGAAAATGTTCTTTTTGATTTTTCAACGAACGCCAAACGAAAACTACGCAACTGATCAAAAAACTTTTTTACTGATTCACATCTGCATTGCCAACTCTCAAATAACAAAATGTGTTTTACATTTGTACTACGTCTGCAAACCTAAAAATTCAACCGAAGCCATCTATGATTGAAATCCGGAATTACTTAGTTGCCAACCCAATATTATCAGTTTTTTAGATGTTTTTTTTTACAAAATTCTGAAACTGTTGTTATATTATATAGTAATAATAGTGATTGGAAATTCTTAAAACAACTGAACTTTTATCTTTCATGCAGAAAATATACGTATGAAATGACTTTGTTCCATTCAATTTCATGAGCTTTCATAAGAATTGGGATGTTGCTTCAAGAAATAACAGTATGCCATCTGAAAACCAAATCTTACTCTTGAAATATACATTTTAATAAGTCATACTGATGAATTTGAATGAATATATATATATATATATATATATATATATATATATATATATATATATATATATATATATATATATATATATATATATATATATATATATATATATATATTTAACTCAATATGAGCTTTTAATATATTTTTGCGTTTTCCACAAGCAATAAAAACAACTTAATTTTTTATTTAATGAATAATATTTTATTTTTGTCTTAAAACTAGTATACAGGTAAGTATGAATGAAAAATTATAAAAAAATATATAAAAAAATGTCATTATTAAATAAAATTATTAAATAAAAAAAAGCAACTCATAATAAAAAACCTAGATTTGAAATAATTCATGCTTTCTAGTTTTGGTTTTAATTATTCGTATGTTGTTTACGCAAATGAATATCGTATTTGTTATAATAATAACTTTAATAGTTTCACTCTTCATTGCTTCTTTTTAAATACAATATTTTAAAATTGTCACTGTTATTTAATTTATATATTGTTCACAAGATTTTTTCATAAATTTTGTAAAACAAACATTTGTGCACCAGTTTTTTTCTTTTTGTTACTGAAATTGAATAAATTTAAATTCTTAGATTTGAATTTATTTGCAGTGGTACACTTTAGGAATAATTAAAAGAATTACAGTGGATTTAGACGCACGTGCTTAAATTTCTAAGTTGGAAACCATCCTCCATTTTATGCACGGAAATAATTAACATTATATTCAACATCGCAAATATTTTCAAACAATGTTTCATTTTTTTATTTAATTCACTGCATACTATTTTTATTAATGTTATTTATATATTTAACATGATTAAACCTAAAAACAAACTTTAAATTATTTTGAAGGATACATACGCTAAAGTTTTTACAATTTATTAGAACTTATCTTCTAATAATTACTAGAAATAAAGCTAAGTGCACTTTCTCAACACTCTTTTAAATAAAATTTAAAATTTTTATTTAAAAAACGCACGCATAATAACAAAAATATCATCAAAATCAGATTTTTTAAAATGGTTTAACATAAAATATTCTATAAATAGTTGCAGAATTCTTTGCTAATTTAATACAAATAGAATATCAAGAAAATAATACATACATTTTCAATTTATTTTTAAAAAAAATTATTAACATTACTTTTATATTATATACTTAATTATATATCATTATATTGAACTTCATAAATTTAAAGACATTTATTTATCCAAAATGTATGTGCAAATATTTTAAATAGTAGAAATTAACAGAAGGATCTTGACATTGGCCTAAAATGTCGATGATAGAAGATTAAGACATTATTTTTCCTTTAAAATGTCAAAGTTATTTCAAATTAGCAAATGTTATACTACTCCTTCATAAACAATGCCTAGCTTAGCTTTGTGACCACGTGAATCTGCTGATAAATTCTACTCCACGTCTGGGACACATTTCTGCTGCCTCTGAGTGCGAAATGCATCACAGTAATTGAAATCGAAATCTAATAAAACGCGCCGATGCGCCCAAAGTCAAAGACTTACCGACTGAGTCTCTCTTTGGCAAACTTCAAAATTCGCTTTGGCGCGTTCCACTAAATCATTCCCCCCTCCCCCATGTGGAATTCGAACAATATTTAGACGCCTTCATGCGAGACAAGAGAGCCTTTGATGTCGAGAAGAGGGAGGTAATCTTACTTGATGTTAGATGAAGCTATATGACAAAGATTGAACGCCACCGTCTACCACTGCTCCGGACGATTGATTGCGTCCCTACATTTCCAAATACACAGATTCTGTTGGCGAAAATTATCTGATTGATTGTTGGCCGCTCCGGATTATGACGATTATTGGATTCCAGATGGTGTTTCGTCCCACCGATGCCGAAGAGCAAGTGGGCATGGAATTATAAGTACGTCATTTTTCATGTTTATGAAAGTAATTATTATTAACTGCAGTGCTGTTATGTAGTGACGCAAAGACAGAAATATGATTTGTTAGAGAATACTTTGTATTGCTTAAGATCTCTCTGGAATGTGATATTCTGGTGAGATTATAATAAAGAATGTTTAATTCATTTTCCCTATACTTAAATCACATTTTTTGGTGAAATTTTATTACAGTGGATAATTTATGAAATAAAAGAAAACAATAACTCCGCTCAAATTAAATGTATTTGAGCATAGTTTTCATACAATAAATAAAACAATAATATAAAAAGCGTAAATGAAAGCTTTTCTTATGTATAATAAATCAAACGCTTAGAGTAGTTCCGATAGTATACTTAAATATATTAGAAAGGTTTCACAGTCATTATGAAAACATCGATATTGTTTATGTCTATTTTGACAGTCAAATATTTTACTTTATATTGATAAAACATTCAAAAGAAAGATCAGAAATTGCAAGCTTCCTCCCTTGCAGCAGCTTTTGTAAGAAATCTTTCAAAGAATAAATTATAATAAATTCAAAACATAAAGTTCTAACAAATATACATTATTGCTAATCAGTTTGTAGGAAAAAATCACAAAATCAAGGAAAGGAAATTTTAAAAGAAAAATGTATGGTAGAAAATAAAGTTAGATGATTTTTGACTACAATTTTTTTACACAGCATTATAAAGATACCAACTAAAATTACCCAATAATATATAAAATAAAATGTATAGCAGATAAATAAAACTTGTATATCCAAGTAGACGGAATGTTACATAAATTAATGTTTTTTCTTGCTAAAATAATTATCCATTTGGGTGTAAGCAAATATTTTTTATGGTATACCCATAACGATTTTTCCATTTTATATCAACAATTTTCCTCGCAGTATAAGAATTGATGCTGAAAAACCCTATAACTGCTTATTCTTTTAAAAGTTTTTGTTATTTTTGATACAAATATTCATTTTATTAATAATTAAATAAATAAAAATGAGATTTGTCGTTTTATATACCTATAAATATTCGTTTCACTTATAATTAAAATAATAAATATAGGGTCCAACAAGGAAATATCCAAAAGAAATTTAAATATATAATAAACTTATTTAATGGAGAAATTTTCAAAATGTATCAGATTTTTTTGAAAACATTTAAGCTTAAAACAAATTTTTTTATTAATAATTTTATAGGAATTAAATTCATAAAATTAAATTATAAGAATTAATTATTTTACTATTATATTTATGGAGCTTATGCATATTAAGAGAGATGAGTAAGCTTAAATATAATTAAAATGAATTTACATTTTAGATTAATAATTAATAGTAGATTAATGTTTGCAAAGTGAGCAAAAATAAACATTTTCAAAATCAGATTTTTTTTTCAGTGTTTTAGCAAATCATTTAAAACATTAAACACTTTATTCATTATACATTTCAATGAATAAAATGTATTGTGATATTCACACAATTATATTCATTAACAACATTAAAGTAATTTGACTTTAGAAATAAAATGGTAAACGGTAATTTAAATATAAAAATGTTTTACAGAAAATTTAATTCAGAAAAATTTGAATAATGAAGTGAAATTCAGAAAAATATCACATATTTCTCTTTATCTTTTATTTTTAATTTATGAAAATTTATTGAAATAAAATCTGTATCTTATTAACTTTCTTGCAAAAAAGTTCAGATACGTTAACAATATCACTTCCAAACTTTGAAAAAATATTATTTTTGCTACATTAAATCAGACTTTCGATGAAATATATACTTCACAAATACCTTCTCTCTGTTCAAGTAACTTTAAAAAATTACTTTATAAACCCTTAAAGAAATAAAAAAAAAATTATTCATCCTACGTATAAAGTTTTACCCTACTTTAGAAAAATATCCAACCTTATATCATGTGCAGCTGTCTCCTTTCTACTTAATACTAGTCTCAACTTTTCTGCTTTTTTCTCCAACATCTTGAAAGTAAATTTAATTCACCGTAATTCCAAATTTTTTTGCAAAGATGTTGCTGATGTTTATACTCTTGTATTATAGATGGTGAGCAAAATATGCAAATCAGGAAACACTGCTTACGAACAAAAATTTAAGAAAAAAAGAAATCCTTACCATTTTTAAATGTCTTACCTATGCATATTTGAGAATTCAGATGGTGATGATGTCTATCTTATGCCATAGGCCCACGCTATTTTATGTGAGTATTTATTGTCGTTGTGGAATATTTATCTTCCTAATATGAAAACTTAAAATTTAGTGCTTGTATTTTTGTTTGCTCTTTCTTACTTTAAAAAAAATATTTATTTTTATTTTAAAAATACAAAAAAGTAATAATTTGAAGCACGAATGTTTCTCCTTAATTGTAACAAAATATTTTCCAGTTTATCTGTATTATTTTTTAACTAATTTATTTAAAAACAGAAATATATATATATATATATATATATATATATATATATATATATATATATATATATATATATATATATATATATATATATAATATATATATATATATATATATATATATATATATATATATATATATATATATATATATATATATATATATATATATATATATATATATTTATTATATATATATATATATATATATATATATATATATATATATATATATATATATATATATATATATATATATATATATATATATATATATATATATATATATATATATATATATATATATATATATATATATATATATATATATATATATATATATATATATATATATATATATATATATATATATATATATATATATATATATATATATATATATATATATATATATATATATATATATATATATATATATATATATATATATATATATATATATATATATATGTATATATATATATGTATATACTCACCTTTAATGCAACATGCTTTAACAATATTATTCTGAAACATTGTCGGAGAATGAAACTATCAATTTCAAACTTAATATCTTCTCTGTCAATTTTTTATTTCTATTTTGTCAAGTAGAAACAAAAAATAGCGTTTTCCCTTTTCAACTCTGTCACTTTTATTGCCTCTATATTTTTTCTCGAACGTTGTACGTGGCGAGATTTATTTGGTCCATACTCGAACTCAGTCTGATGCTGCTTTTGAGAGGCACTGAGAAACAAACTGTATAATCTGTTGCATAGAAGGAAATGAGTTTTCAAATTCTGATTCTTTATTTTTAGAGAAACTGTAGAATGTGTAAACTAAAATAAACACAATTTCAAGTCATTTTTCACTATTGCGTTTTCGTGAGCTTCGACTCATATATTAAACTTCGTTTTTTACAGTAAAATTTTAAAATAATAGTAATAAAATTTTGTTTTTTTATGTGCTTTGAGCTTACAGAAGATGTTGCATTTTATCACACTAAATAAATGCATAATTAATTAAATAATTTAAAAAATGGTATTTATTCAATATATAATTGTGCTTGTTTAAATATATATAACTATTTAAATAAATGAAGAATATATTAACACAGGTGATTTTTTTAAATTTTTTATTAAAATGCATGTTTGAGAAACATTGAAAAATTAAAATATGTGAACAACCACATTAAACCATCTTCGTTCAAGAATTTATAGTATAAAATGAATTCTTGTCTTGTGAAATAGAACATTGTATACCTAAATATATAAGAAAAAAACACAAGAATGTTGTATAAAATCTGAATTTTTATATATTTCATGCAAAGTGCTCTTGAATTTGTGCTTCGAAATTGATCATTGTACAGGTAAAGATATGAGAAGAAACACAAGAATGCCGTATAAAATCTCAATTTTAATAAATATTTCGTTCAAATTGCTTAAAAAAATTGTGGTTAATAATTATGCAGAATGACAAGTCATGTGGAAGAAATCGAATCATTTTTCAAAATATTCTAGATATATTGAAAGGAGTCTCCTCATCCGATGTTGAAATTCCACCAATCATATTAATTTCTCATTCAAGAGGAATCTTAAACATTTAACCCTTCAGCTTTTCACACAAAAAATTTAAGAGGACACGTGATGGTAGTCGTCAAGCTGTATAAGATCATAGTTCCTCCAATTCATCGACTTGATAAATTAGATCTAGGTACTGGCGTACATCTCGCACAAAACTGGAAGCACTATCTTGATCAGATTACATATGCGCCATTCGAAAAGAGGAATATTTTTTAGTAAATCTATCTAAACCTTATTTAGAAGTGTCAAGAAACCTTGACACTTCTAAACCTTTAGAAGTGTCAGTTATTTTACTGGTTGTAAAACTCTTGAGCTGGAGAAGACCAGGATATATGATATCCTGGCTAACGAGCTTGGCATGCTCTACAGATATAGGGTCTTGCTACAAACTCGCTGAGGGTACCTACCAAAATACTGTAAAAGAAGCGATTTTAGTGAGGAGTGAACATGCGATTTTTAAACCTACAAACATCCTAGTGCTTTTATCATGGCTATTAAATGTACCATTTTGTATCAAAGTGCATTTACCAAAGAAAATATTAAGAAAATTATGGGTTTATTGCATTCTGTTTTAAAATTCATTAAGTTAATGCATGTGCTCTTTGAAAATAGCAGCGGAGGATTCTTCAACATTCAACATTTTGGTCACGGAATTTGGCATACTAACTTATGATTTACAAATACTGTACTTGTAGTTGTCTGACTTACTTTAAGAGTATTTTTATATATTTATTTTACTGGTATTCATTATTATTTCCTGAAACAGATGAAAAATAAGAAAAGGAACCGATTTTTAGAATAACCGATACAAATGCATAAATGTTTCCAAAAAGGCGGAATGCTAAATTACCTGTTGTGAAATCACTTAAATGTATTTTTACAATTCCATAAATTAAATGCGTGTTTATGTTTTCAGTATTACATCATTAACTATACATGCGTACAGTTGAAGGGTTGCACTTTGAAAATTAAGGCTTCAACTTTCCTAAATCAATCCAGGAAACCTAAAGTGAAGTATTACAAATGTCTTCATGTTTGCCGTAACAGATTACATAGTCGAATCGAAATCAACATAGAAATATGTATTCTGAATTTAGTTATTCAAAAAAAGGTAAAGTTATGATACTGGCAATAAACTTCTCATGTTATGAATGAACTTATCCATACCAAATTCGATCTTTAAAGCCAAAAATAGCTGTTGTAAACTATGACTAAAAATTCTTTTTGAACAGACCCGGAAAATCCTTAGAGGAATAAATATATCAAGCCTATAGCAACTCCATAGAACATGAATGTATTCTTTCGCTGAAGGTTATACATTGAAAAAATTCTAGGAAACATAAATACAGATGAGAATAGAAGGGCTTCATGAATTTAAGTCATGCTATTCACGTTATGTAAGGCACTAATTACATTTAAGAGGGTGGCAGACATAAATTATGGGGTCATAAGGACATGTATCAGAATATGCTATGTAGATAGTATCCTAGTTTATATACGTCGAATTTTCAAGAGCAGTAATTACGCCTGAGGAAATCTCTTAAATGTACCCAAGAAGCAAGATTGACGTTTAAATTATGTGCTTTCGGCAAAAAAAGAGGAAAAGGGTACACCTGGTCGGACAAAATGAAATTTAAAACTATCTATATAAAATAGCTGCTGTAATAATTTTCTGATCCTTCGGAAATCTCTTATATAAAAAATTTTGAGGGCTTGTGCTCATATTACTGACGATTTACTAGGAATTATTCCAAAACTGTTGATCTTAGTTTTAAATTATTGACGAAAGCTGCAAATGTTTTTCTATGAACACACTCAATCTTATTTGTCTTTAAAAAGATTACTGACCAGCGGTCCTGTCATGGGACATTTTCTAACTGCCTCAGAAACATAAATACACCCAGATCGCAGCAACTATGGCATTGATGCAGTACTAATACAGTTTCACTATGATATGGAAAGACCGATAGCTTACGTACCCAAGTTCCTGCTCTGACAGTAACTACTGCAGGACGAAAAATAATGCTTTACCATAATCTGAGGGATTAACAAATTCATATATTTGTTTGAAATACCTTTCACCGCAATAACAGATCACCACTGTTTGTGCAAGTTTGTCCTATTAGTGATCCATTTAGTGGGCTTGCACGATGGTCATTGTGGTTGCAGGAGTATGACATCCACATCATTCAAAAGAGTTTCCGCAAACACTCTGATTCCTATTAAATATCGAGAAACCTTCTTTTCAATGCAGCATCCTAGAACTTTGATATCACCTTTTTTGCATGCTTTATGGATTACAAGAAAGTACAGTTAAAATATGATCATTTCAAATCCATAATCAAAATTTTACAAAGAGGTGATGTATACTAAAATTATCAATTGAGAAATAATATGTTTTACCAGAGAAACTATAAACCACTAGAACAGCAATGTTTCTGGTTTTATCCAGACATTTCCCCTTCATACCTCTTGAAAAATCTCCATGACGCTGTAACCACCGGCCATCCCGCATTCCCTAAGACATCGAAAAAGGAGAAAATGCTACTGGCAAAGATTATATCGGATTTCAAGCCGATATGTATTCTTATTCCTTCTTAGAGTTGGGTTTGTATGTCACTGGGCACCTCTGCTTTTATCAGCATTTTTTATATGTAACTCACTGTCGAAAACGTCCAAGTCGAATAGCTCCAACTAAACCTCCCTTGGGAAAATTTCCTTTAATTAACCCCTCTGATGAGAAATTTACTAAAATTAGAACTGATTAATTTGGATGTTTTCCAGATACTTGAAACGGGTACAAAGAGATAATTGTTTGCACAAATAATATCAGAACGTTCATTGACACAAGAACATTGGCAATAGTTGATGGCACAGAATTTTCTAACATTATAGTTTGAATTGAGAAATTATATTGAAGTACGGTGCTCCAAGAGAGATAAGTGACCTAGGTCACTCGTTCTTATACAGCATTGTAAAATACATTAATCAGTTATGTTAAATCTCTCATCAGCACACGAGACCTACCATCTTCAAACCAAGGAATGAAAGTGAGGTTCAACAAAATATTGGCAGACGTGCTGTCCACGTACGTCGACGTTGAGCAAAAAAATTGTGACACCATTTTTCATTTTGCAAAGTTTGCCTACAATTCAGCTAAACAAGATGTCACAGGACTCTTTTTCATCCATGACAGATGTATACATACTCCGCTTAATGTCATTTTCCCACGTGATTCACGTCTGTAGTTATGCACAACATTTTATCACACTCCTTAGTTTAACTCACTAGATGTAGTCACTTAGTTTTTCTAACATTTCATTTTGAAATTTAATTTCAATAATGTTCCCCTAATTTCAAAACAAAAATTCTATTAATTCCATTTTTCACAAATTACTGTACAAAAAATATCGTTTGATAGTTTGAAAAATAAAATTTTCTAAAAATAATAATCATTTGTGATAAATATTTAACTTAATAATTATTTTAATCCTTAAATTTAAAGTTTTATATAAAAACATACATTTATATCCCTAAAAGTATAAATTTATTAAAGAACACTTGTTAATATTTTGAACAATTTTGTATACTGTCTTTATTAAATTGGCTCTTTTTGTTATGAATGAACTTCTACTGTTGACATGATCATGAAGGTATGCACTCACGATGAAACTCATCTATTCAATTCGAAGTTAAGATACATAAAAATATGTTTTGCGTCAGACTCTACTAAATATTCATGAACTTTATGAATTTATTTATACTTTTGCATTTCATAGTTTGAAACAGTATAAATGAATAATTTACATATTATTATTTAACACATCACTAGATACTTATTTGAACATTTCAGTACAAAACGTTAGATTTATAATCAACTGTGCTTAAAAGATTTTTTTTAAATAAATTTACCTAAAATATATAAGGTGATAAAAACTTTACATCGAATTATAGCAAATTTAAGCTCTCCTTTCAAAAAAAAAATAAATAAATAACTTCTAGTGTCTAACTAAAATTCTCAAACTAATGCAAAAATAGAAAGAGTGAATCAAATTCCTGTAACTGGACTAAAATGTAAAAAGACATTTTTCTGGTACGTTAATATGCACAAAATTTTTACCATTGTAGTAGATGAATAAAACATTATGTCCGATTCCGTAACTTATTTTCCACTTGTTTATTATGCACGTATAAAATTTCTTAATCACAGTATGATTTAGAATCAAAATGTGTATCTATCTGTTGAGAAAATTAGCTTTTGAAAAGGCTTTAGAAATTTGAAAATACATTAAAAATATCATAGAAGAGGCAAAATATGATGATTTAAAATTGAAAGTGGTTAAATTCATTTTTAATGCGTAATTTATATGAAACGTTTCAGAATATCAGTAAGGGAATACGTGTAAGTTGTATTAGAACGTTCTTAAAGAGAAGTGTAAAAAGATGTTCTTATAAAAGTGAGTTCATTTAAAGACGTCCTTATACAATTTTGACCGAATAAAGTAATAAATATTTTGAAATTGATAACATTTTTAAAAACAGAGAATTATTAAAAAATTCTGTTTATTAGAGTAAGATATATTTCAACTTGAAAATTTTGTTATACTTAAAATAAATCTAATCAAACTCCAGGTTTTAAAATAAAATAAAAAAACTAAATTTTTACATGAATGTAAAATTTAGAAGCTAAAGCTTATCCATTTAAAACTGTTGCTTTCAAACCATTAAATGGAAAAAATTCAATAAACTCTGTGCATATCACAGAGCATATCAGTAAAGCGCATTTCTCGGACATAAGCAAGATTTTTCAGTTATGCCAAATGAATATTAACTGATGTCGACTTTTCTTGTCTTTTTTTTAATTTGGAGACTATATATAATCTTTATAATTGTGAATAAAATGTAGTTTTATTTTTCATAAGATTTCATTATGAATAAATATGAATATGACAATCATTATTATATGTAAATGTATCTTTTTTAAATCATATATAGGTAGTTATTAAAATTATAGAAAAACCTGTGAATAAAAGAGAAACCTTTGAATGAGTTTTGTAAGCATTAAAATATAGTAACAGCTACCCATATTGTTTTTCAAAAAAATGAAATATATTTATCCAAGTAATGCGCTTACTAGAAGTTTTGCATGGCAATTGTTTTTCAAAATCCTAAACTGTTCTACCCCTCAGATTTTCAAAGAGGTCAAATGGTAGGAACCAGTGAAGCTCTTGCAAGTAACAGAAACATCTCAACTTTAAAAGATTTCTAGAAGTTCTAAAGTCATTGCAACCTACACGCAGAGTTTCGTGACAAGTTAGGCAAAGCGAAATGGTTGACTGAAAACAATTTCAGTTACAGAGATCGATGTGAACTGAAGGATTATAATCTTTAAAAAGCAAACAACTGTAACTAAACTGACCGAAGATCTAAATCAGCATATCAAATCTTAAATGACAATGATTAGTTAGAATATATATTAATTAATTAATAGAACATTTCAGGCAAAACAGTCATTCTCCTGCCACTTATCACAAATTTTAGATTCCACACGTCATCAACAGTGGTGACATACTCACAAAACCAGTTGATTGATAAGAAGAAGAAAGCAATACGTTCTGACGAATCAGCTTTTCTATTTTCCCTTACAACAGGACGAAAATACTACACATGAATAAGCATAGGGTCGGGATTGTCTCCTGCCAGCTGTCAGGCATTGAGGTGTATTTGTCATGATAAGGGCAACCACACACGTCATGGTTTCCTCTGGACCAATAATAAACCTGAAAGGAAAGTTCACTTGAGAGAAGTACGGAAAAAACTTATCTAACAAAGACCATCCAACATGCAAATTTTATTTCAAGCAGGATATGAAGTTTTCCAGAATGATGCTTTCTTGTCCATGCAACGAAAGTTATCCAAACAGGGTTGATGAACACTAGCACAGCATACATTCTTACAATAGATCGTATAGTAACTCAAACTCACTATAATTGAACCGTTACTTTTTTTAGAGCTACCATTGCAGAATCGATTAACTATATATTTTTTCTAGAATTTTCACAATATCACCAGGAATCATGGTGCAATATTCCTCTAAAAACTATTAAGTTCACATGTACGAATCGATTCCTAATCAAATCCAAGCTATTTTACATGACGAAGGCGGTCCTAAACTATACTAATAAATGATTATTGAAAAACTTAAGCTGTTTCAACTATTTTGATAACCACCTGTATATGTATACATGTGTGTGCATGTATTCTCATATTATTACACGTTAAATCTATCTAGATATGAAAAATTATAAAACAGTAGGGTAAACTAAACTGTGTAGAGGAGCATTTTGTGTTCTAGAGGGGTTAATTTCAATTAAGTCATCATTTTTAATAACTTTCTCTCTCTCTCTCTTGCTATATATATATATATATATATATATATATATATATATATATATATATATATATATATATATATATATATATGTGCATAACTGTATTTGAGATATTTTATAATCAAATAATGTATTGTATAATGTACAATCAATATGAAACCAATTAAAAAGAGTTGCAGAAAATCAGTAATATAGTTTTTGGTCAATTATAGTTTATAATAATGATTAATAATAATTTATATTTTTTAATACTGGGAGTAATACAATCTCTTCAAATAGGAATATTTTAAAACAAGAAGAACTATATGCGCTTCTTTGAGTTGAGTATTTTAATCATGTAAAAGTTGAGCATTTTATTCATGCAGAAAATATGATATATCAAAATTTAATTTTTTTAACTTAAAATTGTCAATTTTGGTGTTGACATCATATTTGATAATCATAATTATTATCCTACTAGTAATTAGTGTAAGTAATTCTAATAATTAGCTGTTTCGTGTAATAATTTGCATGTTTATTTTGCAAGATTTCCTTTTAAACATATTCTTAAAGAGTCATATTAAACATTAAACATTGAGAGAAATATAAGATCTTTATTAACATTAATTATAGGGATACTGATAGCCAATTTTAAATAAATTCTGAGAAGCGAAATATAATATGCTAAAAGAAAATTACTTTAAAGATTGTTGATACTAATAGAAATGTTTTTCACAATGCTGTCAATGAATTGGATGTTATTTTTAATGAAAATGTTTTAATTAGAAAAGGTTATATCAAAATATGTACTTAATATCAAAAAACTGATTTTTAGTGACAGATATTTTTGTTTAAAAAAATACAATAAGACTGTTAGAGATAATGTTGAAGTAGTAAAGAAATATTCTTCTTCAAAGTTCCTACATTAAAATTCATTAATTAACAGTTCTATGTAAATGTATAATAATCAAATAAAACACGTGAATATTCATTAATCTTAAACCTAAAGTGACTTTATAAACTTAGCAAGCAGTTTCTTATTTGTAGCAGAAAATTTGTGAATTGAGCCAAGAATTATGATTAAGATAAAGTAAGTGATGATAATTTTTTTATTACGATATATACATACAATTAATTATCAATCTTAAAATTTCATGTTTATCTTAAAATATAATTTTACAGAGTCATTTTAGAGTTGATGTAATAAAATTTATTCTTTAAAAATGGTGGAACTAAATTTTTCATATAACTTACAATAAATGCGAAATCGAATGAAATTTTTTAGATAATGTATTAGATTTTTTTTTCATGATTTAATCAATATTTCATTTTGATTTAAGGATTATACCACGCATTTGCTAAACTGATTAGTTTCTTACTAGATATATTACATCCCGTTATTCTTTGAGATGATTCTGAATGAATTTTTCCTTAAAATTTAACAAGTATATTTAAGTATTACAAATTTTTCAAAAAATGTCTAGGTTGATAGAATTAAACACAGAGAAAGGAAGTTCTCTATACGATCTTAATGAAAAATTTAAATGATGGTTTGGAATCACACTTAAAAGACAGGATAAAATTAGATAAAATTGTAAACACCAGTGTAAAAAATATTTTATGCAATAATTGACTGAAATATGAAGATTAAATGTAACAAATCCACTTGGATTGACACATTGAAAAGTGATCAAATCAGTCTTCTGCACGTCAATCATAGATTATTAGATTAAGGTCATAGGTACGTAAATAGTCCAATAAGACCGAAAAAAAAATATGAAGCGCATTCAAATAGAAAGTGATTGAAATGAAAACAGATTTATTTTCAGGATAAACCACAAAATCGTCCATATGTTGAATTTTCAACAATAGTTAATACTAAAACGGAAAGCTATACGACATGATTAATGGATAAACCTGATTGGGTTTGCTCATTGGCATACATCCTTATAAAATGTTTTGTAAAAAGAATTATGCTCAATATATAATTTTAAGGCACATTTCCAACATTTTGAATCGAATACTTATTTTCATTTCTAACTTTAGAGGAAAACAGAATTTGAACATCATGAAGAGTTGGAACTGATGAACAAGATTAAAATGTTTAAGCGAGAAAATTGTACAGAGGGTATTAACACATTTTTAGAACGATTTCGTGTCCATTTAATTAATATTTAAAGTAAAGACTATTTTTTTAAATGTACGATCTTATAGCCTTTTTTCTGGACTATAAGTCTGCATCATGATTTCCATGATAGAAGAGTTTTTCGTAAAATTTCCAGGTGTATTGCTTTCCATTCTTCTTCTACTACTTTCCAGAGTCCATCTATCGTGGTGGGTTTGCGTTTAGAGAGAGTTCCTTTTAACAGACCAAAGGCACAATAATCCATAGGTGAAACGTCAGGGGACTTCACAGGAATATGTTGAAAAGGTATATATGCAATACCTGTATTAGTCTTCCTTTTTTCAAGAAATGCAGTGGTAATTTTCAAAGTAAGACTTGAAGCTTTGTCTTGATGAAGTTTCACTCTTCGAAAGTCTTTGGGATAAAAAAGTGCAATTTCTTCTGTAAATATTGGACGTAAAATTGTCTCCTGATAGTATGATGAGTTGATTTTAACATTTTTTCAACTCTTTTTATTTTTAATTTCCCATTGTAGGAGAAACCTCTGCAACTATCATAAACCTCTTACTGAAACTTTCTTTACATTGACGGAACCAGGTTTGTATATTTTTTTCCTCGTTTTCTACAATAAATAGACCTTCTTTTGTTGCACTTATTTAGGTAAACCCATGCTTCATCAAGAATCATATTGTATTTCCATTTATCTCCTGCTAAATGGTTTTCATACAGGATTCTACAAAATGTTTTGCATTGAGCCACATGACTCGGCAAAAGCTGGTGAACATTATGTTTTTTAGCTTTTTTAAGTTGTAAATCTTGATTTATTATTTTATTTATTGTTGCTACAGATGTATCTAAAGACTTTGCAATTGATTTCTGTGTTGGCGGATTTTCTCTTGTTATCAGGGATTTCATTTTAGAAACATTTGAATCAGTATGTACTTTTTCGGATATTCGTTTGGAGTCTTCTTTCCATGTAGAAATAATGATTGACGGTTTTTACCTGTCTGATTAATAATGTTGCTTATTTTGCACTTAGAGATTTTAATACCATGCATTTCGCAACGTTTTTGAATCCTGGAATAACAATATTTGTCTTTGGAAAGTCGCAAAAACATATCTTTTAATCCACAGCTTGTTTGCATGCGACATTTTGAAAGAAGAATAAATTTAAAAGTAGCAGACGATATTTCTCAGTTCAAATAATAAGCTGTTGCCAAACATATTTGTTCTAAAACATTTACTTTTTTAAAATTCTTAATCGAAATCATTCTAAAAATGTGTTAATACCCTTTTTGGAAGTGACTGCAACAGTACGAATGAAGACCTAACGGAGGAGATTAATTTTTATAAAGGCTGTTTTCAGACACGAGAGAAAATTCTGGAAGATTACAATTCATTAATAGCCAATCTTTGTAAGTCCCCACTAAGCACGTGATTTTATGTATATCTACAAGTTTCTAAAAAATCAGTAAAATATATGTATATAAGTGTTAATATTACAGGTAAATTTGCTTTTCTTTAGTTAATAAACTAAACTCCGTGACACAACAGCCATGTGGGCCAAGGCCTACAGGGACCATAACTGTTTTCGTGATTGTGGGCCCTGGGGTGCTAAGCATATGTCCGAGTTAGGTGGTCAGACTAGTGTGAAACCCTTAGTGCTTAGTTCCCAGACATGGTGGTACTGAGTTTATCGAACCACTGATGGGATGAAAGACTGAATAGAATTTGCACAGACCGAGGATCGAACCTCGAGGCCTGTGCCTTGGGAGCGTGAAATGCTGCCACTAAGTCACCGGGCTTCTCTTTAGTTAATAAGCTATCCTAATTCTTAAATTGTGACTTAATAACACTGTTCAAGCATAAAAGATAGTTATAGTTTTAAGCTTAATACATTGAAATACAGAGGACCGGTAAATTACGCACACACGAAAGCATGTTGGGAATATGTTCTTTGTTATTGGGAATATGTTCTTGGATCAAGAACAATACTCCTTTAGGTTTTTAAATTTAGGAAACCTGGTCAATGAATGAGTTTTAAATTATAAAAGGATATTTAAATTTTTGCAACAATTTTTTCACTAAATTAATGCATTATTTTATTTTTACCAATTTTAAAAAATTTAAAAAAATATTTGTGTTATAAATGTTTCTAGATTCCTGTGTAAAGTTCAGCAAGAGGACCTATCACTGTAAAGACTTTCTGTACAATGCAACAAAATCTACATTTCAAACCCCTTGCATGTAATTGTCTTATATAAATTATTGGAAATAGAGATTTAGTTGAACAGTCACCGACGTCCATCTTCATAGATTAATTTGCAAAAGTATCTGAACTTTCAGTGCTTCTTGGCTGAGATTCATGATATTAAGTCAATCCTTTCAAACATCTCTTTGCACAGTATTTAGCCATCAAATGTAAATCACTTTAAAATTTTACTTCTCCTTGAATCAATTCCACTTGCGTTATTTTGTATTTGGCTGGTCTTTGGTTAGGTAATGATTAGAGTAGGTACGAAATGTAAACGATAGATAATAAAAATATACACAATTAAAACTGCGGAATTTGTATATTTTTTAAAATCCAAAATTGTACAGAGTATTAAGGACAAATGATTTCATATATATTGCTTTTAATTATAGTTTGCAATACCTAGGTAATTACTTCCATTTCCTCTTTTAATATTCATCTTTCAAATAAGTATTATTGTTATGTAGTGCACATTGAATTTCATAGAAATACAGCTTAATATTGTGTTATTGAATTATAAAGGTATCTTAGTGATTATAGACTTAAAAAATATTACAGTTATATTTATAAAAATTGATTTATAGAATTAAAATTTATGAGGTATTTTAAATCTTCCTGAGAAACTGAAGATTTTGCAAAATTACTTTGACATTTTTAGTATAATGACATTTCATTTAATTGCCTTAGAAACAGTTGTGGAACATCAGTTGTCAAAAATGAAGTTTTCAAAACTTGCCATTTATTTAATTCTCATAATTAATTCATTTGCATAGTAAATATTGAGCAGCTACTATAACTTAGCCATTGAAGGTCTAAATATTTAGTCAAATTATAGTTAAGATTAAAAACATAATAGTAAACATTACAAGTTTAAATGTGATTAGGATATTAAAAATTAAAAAAAAATGTTAAAATTTAAAATTGCAAATAAATAATTAAAACAAGGAAATAATTTAAATTTTTATCAAGATTTATTTTAAACGAGAAAAATAAAATGTTCTAATTTTTTTCTTGAAATTCAAAGGGTGTTATACTTTTTTTGGTTATATTTTAAGTAATCTGAATAACCAAAGCAGAAGACCTAATAATTCCTGACACGTACCAGGCAGGGATAATTTAACTAGAAAATCAAACTGCCGTGTTATAATAATAAAGTCGAGCAGTCTTTCATAATTTGTAGATGACTCCTCCTTTTTTCCTCTTTCTTCCTTTCATTTCTTTTCCTGCAGGAAACGACTCACGCCTTGCAGCACCAGTTTTATCTAATTGCTATCCGAGCCGAATTAATGGGCGGTTCGCGTCTTGAGCTGAGAATGCGCAGGGCGAGGGGGTGGGGGTGCAGCTCCTCTCTTCCCATTGTAATTACCGCACGAGCAAGGGCTCTGGATAAGAAAATGATTTGAAATATTTTGACACCCGCTTATTAGAGCCAATGTAAAACACTGGCTATTTGTCTCTGGGAAACCGTTACGTTTCCTTTCCCCTCCCCTGCACTCTTCTCTTCAGTTCACTTGCTTTGTCTTTGTTTAAATGGAAAGGAATATTTCCCTCTGCGTCTCGTTTTCTTCCCTCTCAGGGCATACCTCTTAGAAATATAAACCCGTTCTGTTCTCCTCAAGACAAAAGTAAGGAGAAACAGGAGAATTTAAGAGAGGAGAATGCTTGGAAAAGTGGATTGCGATTTTAAAATTCACCTGATGTTTGGTTTATGACTTGGGGAGGGAAGGGAAGGCAGTCTATAAGAAGCTTCACCGTGTTTGTTTGGCTTCCAGTAAAACTGATGAGTGCTAGACTCAAAGCCTTACCTTCCGATTGACTCTGGAAAGGATATCTTATTCATGAGTTGAGAAAGCTTCGCCAGCAATTAGTGCTCATGATATGCAATTCTTCGATGCATTTCGTTAGTTTATCTGCTCTTTATTCCAACCAAATTAAAAAAGAAGCCAACTTATGTGTATTCCTTCTCCAAAATTGTTAAAATATGTATGCTTTTAGTTTAACTTTTCAGAGAGGTGGGATTGGAAATGCAAATCCTCTTATTCCATATTGTACTTTTTAAATATTCATATTTTATACGATTCCACAGGATTTTCTGTAGACATTTACGAATTTGACTCGTTTTTTTAGTATTCCAACAAAGAACAACATCAAAATACAGTTGCATCTGAAAGTGTTCTTTTAAATAAAATTGAGTATTGTGACATTCTTATATATATATATATATATATATATATATATATATATATATATATATATATATATATATATATATATATATATATATATATATATATATATATATATATATATATATATATTATATATATATATATATATATATATATATATATATACATATATTATGTATATATATATATATATATATATATATATATATATATATATATATATATATATATATATATATATATATATATATATATATATATATATATATATATATATATATATATATATATATATATATTTATAGAAACGTATTGATATTTAAATATATTAAATCTCTGATATCAATATATCTTAATAGAATAACTTTTTACACAATTTAAGAAATAATGTATAATTTAATTATGATATATGTTTTCGTAATAGCTTCTTGTTCCTAATTATAAATAATATACTGAACTACTGTCTATTCAAGCAATTGAGCAGTATTTACCTTTAAATTAAATAGAAAGTGCATTATTTTGTATAAATTTTAACATCACTTCATATATACCTTAATAATTAGAAGCTATTTAAAATTTTTAAATCATCCTTTTTATATTTTTCTCTAAGAGAACTTTTCACCGTGATTGTGTTATAAAACGAGAAAAATTGTGAAGTTCTCTACCTGGAAATCAGCATTCATAACCAATACATAAATATATACCTTTATGTTCAATAATTTTATTTGAATAACTTATTCACATATTTTTTTCAGTTTCATATAAATTTTACATAAATAAACTACAGAAATCAGACGATGGCTAAAGAGCTATTAAATGTATTATTAAGTGAAATCAATTTTTTAAATTCCATTTTATTATGTCAACCGGGAAGCATTATTTTCTTCATTAAAATATGAAGTAAATAATTGTATTTAATAAACGATTATATTAACACTACGTAATGAATACTATTCTGGGCTTAAGCTTAGTATTCTAAGTAATAAATTTTTAGAACTATCACTTCTTATTTCATTCTAAATTTTGAATTTAAAAAAATATGTTTTCAATCATTTCGTAAAAATCTCTTAGTGTTATAGTACATATAATATACCAATATTCTATGCATTTGTGTTTTATTTAAATAGAATATATTTATGTATGATATCAAGTTATGATAAACTTAGTTAAAATAATATTATTTGCAATATATTAATGAAACATATAATGTTTATACATGAATTAAAAAATACATTTTATTACATAATATTTATTTACATACTATTTTATCATATATTGAAAATTCGTAGAAATTTCATATATATTGAAGCAAATAATCTTAGATAATAATTTTATTTTTTTTATTGCATATATTTATAAATGAAAGAAAAATTGCTTAAAGTGAACATCACATGGTATTTAACAAAAATTAGTAACTGTCGAAATAGTAACATTTGAAGTTTTCATAAACCGTTATATTTCTTCCACTGAAATGTCACTACAGTTTTTAAAAAAATCTAGATGTCCCTCATTTCTAGCATATAAAGCAACTAAAAAAAGGCCCAGCAGACCATACTGTTCGCTTCAACAAAATTGATAATCTTAACTCATTCTCACAAAACTCAAAACATTTTTTTTTCTTTCAGACTCCTAGGATTTTTTTCGACAGCGGGCGATACAAAAATTGCTCATTTGTGGCAAGAACTACTTTGTGGGGAGGAATTCAGACAGAAAGAGTGTCAGATTGGATTTCATTGTCGGACGACGGGGAGTTGGAGGCAGGAGATGAAAGAGTGACGGAGAATGGAAGCCTCAGCTGCCGTAATCAGTAACGCGGCCATTAATCTGTGGCCCGTGCCGAGTATTTGCCAAGAGTGGAGCGCAATGCTCCTCTGTTGATAGAAAAGACACAGCTGGGAAGGAGAATCATTCATGCTTTTATATCGCATATGATGAAATTATGAGACAACGATTTTTATGTTCTTTGATTTTTAAAGAAGTGAGATTTTAAAAAAATATAAAATGTTATAACCAAATAAAAGCAATTTCTTAAAATATAGTGAAATTTTCTTTTATTTGATGCAGAAATTAATAGTTCAATAGAAAAAAAATCAAAGTTGAAGTCACTATTCAGTTAATATCCAATAATTAGTTGGAGAAAAATAGAAAGAAAATGATGTAGTTTTCCATTATATTCCCGCTTTTGATTCCAGGGAAATTGCACATTATTTTAAGGAGAAGCGAAAATAATATAGTGTAGATACGACCGTCTTATTAGCTCAAAATAGTAAATACTAAACCAATTTTTTTTCAAAAATTTAATAAAACGTGCTAAACGATGGTAAACAAGCTAAATGCTAAACAAAACTAAAGCTAGCTGATGCAAAAGGTTGCTTGGTGATTATTTTGCCGCTTAAAAGAAGAATTATGTTCACAAATATCCAAAAGCAAAAAACAACTAAGTATTGCAAAATTCAATTTTGACTCATTGAAAAAATGTTGTATTACATTATAGTTACACTATTAATCACGGATGTGATTGCTAAGCAGTATCCGCCAAAAATAAACATTGGCATTTAAATAAATTTGATCAATAAGTGCTTTGTTTATAAAATATATATCAAATTATTGTATTATCTTTTTATTAGTTTGTGAAAATGTAAGCATTTTTAAACAATACATGATGAAATTGGATATTTACGACAATAATTTACGATTTTTTCTTTCCCGTTACGGAGATTATCAAAAGTAATATAAAAGTACCGAAATGATTTACCGTTTAATAAACCAATGGAGGCTTATACCTGTTCTGTAAACAGTTTCTTATATATAAAATGTAAATAATGTGCTACAATATGTTAAAATTGTAAAATTGGGTTTTGTTGTAAAGCATAATTGAATGTTTATGATAAATACTCTCTTGTTTTATAATAATCGTAAAGTTTCAGAACAACTATTTTATCCACCCACAAATAGCCTTGCTACTGAACATAATCAATCATATATTGAATTAAATTTATTTATTTGAAATATATAATTTATTTCGTAGATAATCAATGATATATTGATGCCTTGGCTATGCGATTTTAAGTCAATAGGATGTGTTTTTCGCTTATTCAGAGCACCAGGAAGGGGAGCGTGTGACTTTGTTCTTCAAATCTTCCGATAGATGGCATCACCAGAAGATCCACTCCCTCAATTTTGACATTGATATGAAGGGGGAGAATATTTTCTCCAGACCATTGCACCCACGGTAACTACTCAACGACCAACCGCAGGACTTTTGATTCCACAGATTTAAAGAGCACGTATATCACATGTATTCGGTGGGTGTTTGGGGCATTGAGAATCAAAGCCTTCTCTTCCGTACGGAGGGCCGATACGATAACCACTAGACATGAAACAATGATAAGAGATGAAAAAATAAAGATTACATATAGTTCCACGGCTATAATCATTTTAATTACGATACATTGACAGTTAAAGTTTCGGAATAGTGATAACATATAGTGCTTGTGCATTCGCGAGAAAGAATTTTTAAGACACATTAGAGATGTAGAAATGTAAGAAACTAAACTAAAGATTATTAAAAGGAATATATTAGTTACATTTTTTTCGAGCTATAATTATCATATTGATACTAAAATTTCAGTAAAATATAAATAAATTATATTTATTTAAAATAATCGTAGAATTTTTAAATTATGCTGAGATATAATTAGAGCCATAGGAATCCAAATTAGAAAAAGTAATAACACTTTAAGAATGGATTTAAAATGAGTTATTTATTTGACTTTAAAAACTTGGCCCATATAAATTTCTGACTCTTACATTCATACTTATACATGAGATCGTCATGTTAATTATAAGGAAATACAAATATATTTGATAAAATACGATGTTAAACTTATATTTTTCTGAAACATCCTATTTTATACTCCGCATTTTGAAGGTTAGATTTCAACACCAACTCACTTTTTCTCACTATTCTAAGTAAAGATAAACACCGAATACGATTCGATTTGTCATGTGTTTACACAAAAAATCACTTTTCTTGATAGTCGAACCATTAAATACATCTCCTAAAATCTCAAAGGAGTCAAGAAAATCACATGACAAATGATTCTCAAACGAACAAGTTACGTTTACAAGAAATGCAGTAAGAGGAAGTAAAAAAAGGAGCAACGCATAATCCCTCCCCACTTAAGCCCTTACAGCAAATAGAACATCTACCATAAGCTTCGAGAAACGATGAAGATGAAAACGATACGCTCGATCGATTAAGTCGACTACCGGGTTACTGGACACGATCCAATCTTCTTACACTTCGAAGATCAGCACGAGATAAGCCTCACAGCGAAGGATTTTGTCGTTTCAACCGGAAACATTTGATGAAGTAACCAAAGGGAATTTAGTTAGTTTCCTGGACTAACCAATGAGATTCGCCAAGTTAACTTATTTGTAAGACATTATCGGTTTTGATCAATGAGATTGTGTGTATATATATTTCGCCCTTATCGCCAACGGAACAGAAATCTGATAAGGAAGGAGACCAAGAGCACACACATCAAGGTAACTTAATCAGCCACGCTGCAGCACTCGTTTGTTAATAGCTGTGTATTGTGACTTCAAATGAGGCAGCAAAGGATTTTTTTCAACAACGCCGATTTTATTGCCAAGACTGCTGCATGAATCTTCCATGCCTGTAAGCGTCGAGATACGGAGAGCGAAATGACTTCTTCTCATTGATGCTTAGCACCGATTTTATCTAGCCGTTAAGCCATTATTGAAATCGATTTTTCGTAATGCACGTTAAAGCACTGAAATTGCTTGTCATTTAAATGACAGTGTTGTTAGCATTCCCATTTTTATATATGTATTTATATTTTGTCGCCATGTATAGTTACGCATATTATGTTCACTGGAGAATTTCTCATTTTTTAATGAAAATATTAATAAAATAAATTTGATAAATAGAAAAAAGTTTCACAAAAATATCATACATTTTTCAAACTAAGATATTATTTTATTTATTTAACTAAATTTCACATTAATCAAAAATTTTGATAGTTTTTTCAAATGAATACCTGAAAGATTTTAATGAGTTTCTAAAATGTAATAACTTAAATAAGTTACATAAATAGTAAATCCTTAAGTTTGTTACACTTATTGTTTGGAACAAAATATTATGCATTTACATCTTAACTAAACTTTCATACATTTCAAAAGATAAAAATGTCATTCAATTGAAAAAGAAAATAGCGGTTTGTGACTAGTTTGAATAATAAATTTCTCCAAGAAAATATTTATTTACCGAAATTAGTGACTGATATCTTACATGAAAAATATTTCATTTAAGAATAAGACACGTGTTTTTTTTTTAACTAAAAGAAAAACACAAATTCAGAGATAATTTCAATGAGTTTAGCTCGTTTGAGTAAAGCTTTATATATTAGTATATAAAGCTAATATATATGAAATTTTTTTTCACTGTAGAATTATACTGAATAAATATTCTTATGTACAGTATAACTCTGTTGAATAAAAGTATATATATATACATATATATGTATATATATATATATATATATATATATATATATATATATATATATATATATATATATATATATATATATATAGTATAAGCAGATACTGTATATATATTTTTTTATGTAGCTAAGCTTGTTTCTTTAAAATTAAGTCCAAAATTTGACTTATAAATTATAATGAAATTCTCAACCCATTACAAATAAATACTTTATTGCAATTAAATAACAATAAGTGGCATACATCTTTAGTTGTTATTTTATGACTAAATAATTTGCAACATCAAAGTATTTCTTTTTAATTGTTAAACATTATTATTTAATTAATTTAACTAACAAACAAAATATCAAATCATGTTTTTATATTCTATTAAATACCAGAAAATTATAAATTTAGATTTTGTAGTTTGCGAAATTTTTTTTATTCTGTTTCACATAATCTTCTTATGCTATATAAAGTATAAATATAGAATTTCATAATTCTTGAGGCAGGAAAAGTTATCCGTACATTTCTATTAGTAAAGTATAAGAAAATTTGACAAATAAAACATGCTCAATATACTTAGCATTTTATGTAATAGCATTTAAAAAATAAAAATAAAAACTTTTTGTACAATGCTGGAAAAATATGTGATAGTAGTAAATAACAAATAATTTTTTAATGGGCAATTAAGATATATGCGACTAAATTCGCGTGAGCGCGTGTCAGCTTTTTCTTAAAAATTAATAACGTTAATTTTAATTTTCTGTTATCTTATTTTTTGATAAATTATGATGTAAAAATATGAAAAATTAGCCAAGTATTTAATTACATACATTTTAATGGCATTTTTTAAAATTGATAATTTTCTACCAAATTTTAGTGAATTTTTAACAAATCAGCTAATATTCTGCAGAAAAATTATAATCCATCAATCTTAATTTAATTTGGACTTGAAATTTATGTAACAATGTTCTTTGAAATGAACAAAATGTGAGAAAATACTCAGCAATAAAGAAAATATGGTTAAAAATGTAAAAGAATATGGATATTTTAAGACATTTTACTGAACATTCACATTAAAAATATGTGTAAATGAAAAAGTTCTTCATTGATATTCAAAATTTTGTTTAACTTCATAGATAATAAATCTTAAAAAATGTAAGCTAAGTATCATACAAACATATTCTTTATTATTTGAGATATCGTGTTCAAGGAGGTTTAAAAACTTTGTGAAAATAAAAAGTTTTAAGAAAATCGCATTTTTTTAAGAGTAAAAGTTTCGCTAGTGATAGCGACGATATTTCGACTTCCTTATGAATTTATAAACCTAATAACGGCCTTATATTTATCATTATCAATCAGCACGTTATAAAAAATCAATTAAAAAAATAATGAAACAGTAAAATACCACTTTTCTTTTTCACTTCCGGTTTGATAATGAAACTTCCTACTTCGTTTTTCAGAAGGCATGTTAAAATTTTAAATTTCTGTAACTTAATTTCTATTTGACATAGAATAAAACGAAAAACTGTTTTAAAACGGGAACATCCTGAGTATTAGATACACAAACAAAAGGAATTGACACTTGTTATTGAAAATCAACTTTTCAACGCAGGCGAATAACTTAAAATACTTCAATAAAAAATAAAATGAAATACTCAAATTTTTAACAAAATAAAGAAAATTCTATTTATATGCTGCAAATATATGACATTATGAATGAGAAAAATTTTTTATAGTGAGGTTATGCATCCAATTTAAGCAAATTCTAATATTTTATAGCTAAAAAAATATTTTACAGAAAACAAATTAGAAATAAAACAGATTAGAAAAGAAACATTTAGTCAGAATCTCTTGCACTTATAAGCTTATCCTATTAAACCTAAATTTTATAGAATATTATAAAGATATTTAAAAATAATTGTTTTACTTCTTTTTCACATTCATAATTACAAGGATTAATTAAATGACTCGTAGAAATATATGGGGCTAAAGTTGAATTTTCTTGGGTTAAAGTTGAATGTATATAGTTATAATAGAATAAGTAATGTCATGCAAAATTTTAACAATAGCATATTCTACAATATTTTATATGTGCAAGTAGTAAAAATTATTTGGCAAAACATTTTGTAGTAAAATATAAAGCTGTTTCATTTTGAATATTTTTACAAAGTAATGACCTCATCAAATGGAAGCCAGAGTAAAAAAAAATCAGATTTTATAATTAATATTTTGATTACACAAGATAGACATTTTTGTAAAACAGGACACAGTCTATTAAATTTCTTTATAATAAAATAAATAGATTTCCATTACTTCTAATGTTGTCTTGTGCCAGCTAGGCTGGCATTATAAGGTGTGCTGCGTGTGTGCTCCACTTTTCAAATTGAACCATAATTTGGTGTGGAGTCCGATTTTTGCAGTACATACATGCCATAGGTATCCGCTTATAGGGTAGGCAACCCTTCCCAATCCATTCATATAAAGAAAGGAAAAGACAGGATAGACAGAAAAAGTACATCTATGCCCGAATCGGGATTCAAGACTGAGACCTCTGTATCCGCAGGCAGGCACGCTGACAACAAGACAGCGTGAGCGGCAATTATTTCAGATGAAATATGAATAAGATAAATCTCTTTAAATGGGAGCTAGTAATAAATTCGATTTTGGAGAAAACTCGATATAATTCGAATAGTTAAGGAAAATGAAAAATTAACATCAAGGTTCCAAAGAAAATGTTGTTTAAAAATGAGAATTACAATCGAATTAAAAGCCATAATAAATAAATGTCGAATTGCTTAACAAAAAGTGTAATCTTGAAGATAATGTTATATATGAATATATATTTTCGTTTTCAAGAAATTCCTTTATTAATTTTTATTTGCTCTAACGTATGAGGTTTCTAGATTAAATTTTATTTATATTTAACCCCATATCAAAGTTAATTTTTTCTGTTAAGTTTACCATTTCCTATAAAAGTAATAAGGTTTACTATAACTGACAAAGTATGTGGAGTATTTTTTTTTAAAGAAAAAAGTTTTAGGAACAATTTTTTTTTTTGTATTTTCCCATCGTCCACCAACAGCTTTATTAACCAGAAAATTATAATTACAAAATTAAAATTTCAAACTTCTACGTTTTATCAAATGTAGGAAGTTTGTAATTTTAAAACCACGTTAACACTATATTTTCTCTCAAGTTTAGTTTTTCATCCTATTTTTATCTGACAAGTTTTCGTGTTTCCAAATTATTACATTTTCGAAAAGTGTATTTCTTGTACTATGAGAGGGACAAACATTTAATAGATATAAAACATTAGCTTATTCAATTGAATTATTGTTCACATTAAGAAATAGTGAGGAAAGCGAAAATTCAATAAAGATGAAGTAACTGAAATGATAACAGTAACGAGGAGTAAAAAGCATGATAGAATTCATATATAAATATACTATAAAAAGTTTATATCTTATTATTGGAAATGAATATTAAAACCGGAATATACTTCATTTATATTTTATTTAAAAAAATCCCTAATAGCACCAAGAATTCTGCATGAATATCTAAATTTGGTTCATAATGCTAATGCTAAAAATGAGTTAAATTATCATTATTAGCATAAACAAATTATTTGGTATCGAAGCACATTCACGAGGATTTAAATACTATATAGTTTATGCAATAATTTAAATGTTTTGATTAATTATATTTATGATATTACTAAAATGTGATTTTTTTTCATTCAAATGAATCTCAATTCCTGACGTAACTAAAATCTTTTTTTGTAAATGTTTTGCATCCGTTGAAGCTCCAGATATATCATCATTCGACGTCTGGACTGCTTCAAAAGACAATATCCAGCTAGACGAGTTTGGCGTTCTTATTTGCAGTCGACTTGGCGCACAAAAGAGTTTATTGCTTTGCCTGTCTTGTTTCCTTCCCAATTTCTTTTTAGAAATTTCAGGTGGGATTTTTGAACATAGGGTTATCGAAAGGGACACCTTTGAGAATAAACAAGCAAATAGAAAAGTTTGACAAAAGGATCACAACACACTTGATGGAAAGAAGAACTGAGACTTTATTCAGATATATATATATATATATATATATATATATATATATATATATATATATATATATATATATATATATATATATATATATATATATATATATATATATATATATATATATATATGTAAAACATCTGAATTTTTTGGAAATGAGATTTGCTGAATTTTGATAATCTATTATTTTCTTTTCATCTTTAAAAATTGGAAATTTTCTTTACACTTGAATAAAAAAGCTGTGGTTGAGTAGAGTATAAAAAGGAAAACAGAAATTTTCTCTTCAGTTTATATGTATAAAGAAAATTTCAGGTTCACATAAAATTTAACTATTGTTTTATTTTCGATACAGCTCATTGTACTATGTATTATTGTAATAATACTTGTGTGTATACTTTAGGATATATATATATATATATATATATATATATATATATATATATATATATATATATATATATATATATATATATATATATATTATATATATATATTTACAAACAAAAACAACCGTTTTAACTGCTGCTGTCTATAAAATGATTAAATTACTAATTTACTCAATAAATTATCTTCACATTCGAAACATTAAAAAATGTTTAAACAAGTTTGTGGTTTAATATTAGCAATTAGTCAAATGCTTAGAAATATGAACTTAAATATACAATTTGAAATTATGTTAATCCTTTAAAAACAGTAGATTATTTTCAAATTTATTATAAAAACAGTTGATTATACGTTTGAATGATATAATTATTGTTTAATAACGAAAGGGGTTTCGTTCTATCTTTCATTAAATGATTTTTTGTTAATTTTGATTTTTTTTAACTGTGGAAATAAGTTTTTGACTATTTTGCATCTTTGTTTTTAATTCAAGGGAATATATTTTGGTCATCTGAAAAATGAATAATAGTGAAATTATGTCATATTTAGAGCTTTGTTTAAATTTTATAATTTATTAATTTTTTAGAAAAGCTTCTTTTACCTAGTTATACACATTACCATTGACTCATACTCGCATTTACACAATCTCTAAATCATACTTAATAATTCTCACCGTCTGGACACCACTATATTATGTTTAACCTAACTTCTGAAAAATAATTTTGCTAATGATTGATAATGTTTGATAATGAGTGAACTGCCAACTGATATTTTTACAAAGAACCTTCTTTATTTATGTGGTCAGGAGCCAAATTATCTCAATTATTCTAACAGAAAAAGGAAATTCAAACTGGAATGTCAATTTTTTTAAGAAAATGCATTTATCCTAATTCTCTATCAAATTTTACGTAAAGAGCTGGATTGATAAAGTTTTTTGGAATAGATTGACACTTATATCAAGATGTCTATCTCTTTTATTAACTTATAATAACAACTAAATTTTCTTTCAAAATTTTGCAACTGTGTTACTATTTTATAAAATTATTAAATTTTATTTGAATACCTTGTCAAATTATATATAGAGTGGTATAATTAATTTGAGCGATCTTACATTTTGTGCTCAAAAACGCTTCTTGCTTCAAGAAAAAAACATGTTTAATTTCCTTTTTTAAAACTGTCATCTATGCGATAAAAGAGAAAATTTAGTTTTTCAAAAAACCAAACAAAAAGTATATTATGTTTTTAAATTAATCATTGGAAATGTAAACTGAAAGGGGATCGATTACTTTAATATTTTTTCTCTTTTATAGGATGCTTTTTGTTTAGTTTTTGAAAATATAATTTTTCTTTCATGAATGCGTGTACTTTCCCAACGTGCTACCTCTGATAAATGCATTTGAACATTTTTTTAAAAAGTGCCTCCACATCTGTATTCGATGATTTTGTATTTAATGAAAATTATACACCACATTTGCTTTATTTTTAGAGTATCTATAACTAGTGTTTCATTTCATGATTTATCGATATGAGACAATGTTATTCAAATTATTTCCAATAAGAAATAATCTAGTAGTTTTGTACTATTAACAATTTTATGTGTTTAATTGTAGGATTTCATACATCATAATTAAACTAAATTTTCAGTAAGGAAATTTTTAAAAATTCTTTAAGTTTTCAGCTTATTTTGGAATGCTATATGCTAAAAATACCTAGCATATGCCCTGAGTTCATTGCATTATTAAAATACATTGAAAGCAGGAATGCATTTTTATGGTGCCGTGAAAAAATTATGGATAAGGCATTGACCTTCCGTCCATAGGGTTGTGGTTGGATTCCCAACGCCGCCAAGGACCACTGAGTTCATGTGATATACGTGCTCATTAAATCTGTGGAATCGAAAGTCTTGTGATCGGTCGTTGAGAAGTTAATATGGGTATAATGGTCTGGAGAAAATTTGGTCCTCCTCCAGATCAAAGTGAAAACTAAGAGAGTGGATCCTCTGGAGCTGCCTCTATCTGAGAAGTCTTAGAGCAAAATAGTACTTTCGCCTTCGTGGTGGTCTGGTTAAACATAAAACGTGGCCTGTTGACTTAAATTCGCATAGCCAACGGCATAGCGAGCTTGACTTGTCCAAATGTCATAATTAATAACAGCAACAACAACAAATGTCTATATTTTTATTTATATATTTGTTTTTTCAGTTCATAACTAAGCAGGATTTCCAAAATCTAGCACTTATCTAAGATAAGTAAGCATGTGTTAAATTAGATGTAAGCAATAAATTCATTGAAGCATTTGTAAAACCGCTTACACATAACGCATAGATGCTTGTAGACGTAGTATCATATCTCATATTATAAAATTATTATAAAATATCATATTATAATAATTATCATATTAAAAATCATATTATAAAATTCATTAGTATCATATTATAAAATTCAATCCCAAAGAACCATAAACGTAGTGTCTTTTTCACATACTAATAAAGCACAGTATCCAATTTCTATTGATTACTAATCTTTTTAATTCAATTCAACACATTTTACTGCAAACAAAACGATTCTGTGACATTCTGCGTAGAATTTGTCCACTAGAAAATTGAGATTCCACTTCCCGCTACATATTGTTTTTGTCCAGAAATTAGGTAATTAAATGTATATGTAAATGAGTATGTTCAGAAAGACTTTAAGCTATTATTCATATTTCTTATTGAAAAATGTGAATCACATTCTAATAATACATACTACACTGCTCAAAACAATTAAAGGATATTGTAAGTTTTACATAAAATAAAGATATAAGTGAAATTTTTTTTACTGAAAATTAAAAAAGAGAATCACAAATGAAAATTTTTCTGATTTTCAAACTATGGAGTATGCTAATTTTGAATTCGACGTCAAAAACGTCACTCCAGCGGCAGTGAGTGAAATTTGACTTTCAACTGAATAAAAGACAATGAACCCAAGGAGGATCGGTATTCAGTGACTGCTTTGTTTCGATGAGTACGATGTCTCAGCGAAGTCATTTAACCGATTCAGAAGCTTGGAGAGTTGTTGGTAGGTTAGAAGGGGGCTAAACTCAAGCCGGAGTAGCGCAAGCCATTGGAGTGTTACAAAGTGTGATGTCCAGGATCTGGAACCGTTTTTTGGAGACTGGAAGTGCAGGTGAAGACCAGGGCAAGGCCGTAGATGGGCAACAACGCCCAATGAAGATCGTTATTTAGTGTTAACGGCTCGGAGACACCGAAATATGAATGCTACTGTTCTCCTACAACACCTTCGTTCGGATACAGACACCACGGTTTCAACTCAGACTGTCTGAAACCGGCTCCATAGTGTAGGTCTGTATGCTCGCCGACCGATGGTATGTGTTAAACTAACATCAAGGCATCGTCGCGACCACAGGGAGTGGGCAACCGAGCATGTGAACTAGAGGAGAAATGAATGGAGCAATGTTTTTTTTCTGACGAGTCCCGTTTTTCTGTTCATCCTGATAATAGGCGTATTTTCATCTGGAGGGACCGTGGCAGTATGAATAATCCAGCATTCGTGCATGAAAGTGTCAGATTTGGCGGTAGGGGAGTGTTGGTGTATGGTAGCATCTCCATTGACGGGCGCACAGAACTTTATATCATTCGAGATGGACCTCTGACTGGTCGCCGATATAGAGATGAGATCCTCAGACCTATTGTAGTCCTTTAAGCTGCAACAATCGGAGATGACTTCATTTTAATGGACGATAACTGTAGACCACATCATGTCATCCTGGTAGAGGATTTCCTTTTCAAGGAAGGAATCGTACGAATGGAATGGCCAGCGTGTTCTCCAGATATGAATCCAATAGAGCACGTTTGGGACGCTCTAGGAAGACGAGTTGCTGGCTACCAACCACCCCCACAAATTCTCCAAGAACTGGAAAGAGCTCTTCTGGAAGAGTGGGACAGAATACCCCGACTCGTGATTAATAGCCTCATTAACTTCATGCCTCCAAGGTATTCAACGTTACTGGTCGTCCGTGGAAACCATACCCCTTACTGAAAATGACTTCCTTTGAAGACAATACCTTTTCTTATTCTTTTTTTCTCATATGCACAAATTGCGTTTTTTTCCTTTTGTACACAAATGCGCAATAAAATGCATTTTTTTCTACCAAACATGTGTAATTTATTCTCATATAACTTACTACGTCTGTCAACCACGTATCAATCAGCTAAAAAGTTTCCCAGCCTCAAGATCCTCCTAAAACTGCAATATCCTTTAATTGTTTTGAGCAGTGTATATAAAAATCTTAATTTACTTGCGAAATTAAGTAAGGAAAATGTTGATTTTGTAAAGTTAATAATTATGTTAACCACGTGAAAATATGTGAACTGTTTAATCAATAAATTTAATATGTAGATAAAATAAATAATTAATTGCGCATTCTCATAACAATGGTAAATGTAGGCATGCAATAAATATAATACTAATGATGATAAATCTTTATCCATTTGTATGCTGTTTATTAGACCTTAAATAGTGGTATCGTTTCGTATTTTGCACTTTGTTGAATTTTGTGTTAGGAATAATGCTACCTACTTACATGATACTTGAACATTGTAATCAATAGTAATATGTGCAACATGTCAAAAACAATATTTTCATTTCTACTTCGTAAAGAAGTCTGTATATCACGCTTTTTAGATCTGTACTCTTCCATTCAAATTAGTAACAAAACGATCAACTCTCTGGCCTTCGATTCAACAGTTTGTAGATTCCAATTACATTTTGAGCAAGGATTATTGTAGTGGTTCGAAATTCACTTTAAACTGTAGGTCTTAAACTGTCTGGTATAATATTGAGCTAAAAAAATTGCATTTTACTTCTTGTTCGACTGGCGGCTCTGTTACGGCTGTTAACCAGATTCGGACTTGGTCTCTATTTATCATCTACCTTTCAATGGTTTTCGGAGAAAGTGAGAGTGTATCTCAACTTGCATATAGATAACCTATTTTATTTATTTCACACAATAATTTATCAACTTAATAATTTATAAAAACAGAATGTAAATATCAAAATTTACATAGTTAGAATGTCATTAATGGAAATTAATGAAAAAAGAGAAAATGTAGCATTAAAACTGGAGTTTATAAAAAGAGTTTAGTTCTAAACTAGTTTTGGTGCACAATATCATAACTAAATTATTAAAAATGAGATCATAATTTAAGATCTAGATCTTTAAAGGTTTTGTTTGTTCGTAACCAGGTTTAGTACACATAGATATCGTCATTAAAGTATTAAAAATATGATCATCATCAACGAATATCATTCAACAACTACAATTTGCTGATAAAAGGAACAGAAATTGAATTGGATATTCTTTTGTTTGAAGAAAAATAGGATTAAGTTAATAAAAGATTTAATATAATTTAAATGGCTGATAAGAACAGTAATTTTACTATCACGATTTTTTTTTAATTTTCAGAGATAAGTGTTAAATAATGATGCAATAAATTTAAATTCATCATCCATATTGTTTACAAATCAATATTTTCTAATCTTTTATATGCTAATAGAAATGATAGTGTTATTGTGTATATTATGAAATAATGTAAAAATAATAAATAAAGTAAATTTTTCTAATAAAACATTCTGTTTTAATTGAAAAATTTAAAACTGGAAAGCTAAATTATCAACAAATAAAACTTATAATTGTTTTTGCGTTTTAAATTTATTTTCAGACATGATAAAATATATTTAAATGTTATATACGAAAACTAAGTATAATAAAAAATTTAGTGTTAAAGAATGTGCTTTTTACATTTTAGTTTTTACTTTATATGGCTACATATTTAGTATATTTCAAATTTTTGAAATCATTTTATTTTTATGTGATATAGAGCAATTGTGAATTTTTTTGAACCTTTTATTCAACTATTCGGTTATGTGATTGGTAATTTACATTTTCAATTTATATATCATTACGGTATTTTGTTTCCTTCAATATTTTTCTTAAATATATAATTCTTTTATTTATTTTTCTCATTATATAAAAAATAACATTTTAACATACAGGACATATATTCTTCATTTAAAAAATTATATATTCTCTTTTGATTTCTCCGTATTTGAATAAAAGAAGAAATTTTAATTAAAAAGAGTATTAATTGAATCCCCTTACTTGAAATGTTTAAATTTCCTTCAAACATCAAGCAATTTTGAAGCCAGAAATGAGCATTGCCATTATTTATTTTCCAGTGTTTGAAAAATATATATATTTATATTTACGTAATATCTATAAAACTTATGCATATTATGTAAATTTTTAATCCATTTTCTAATGGACAGTTTCTTATTAATTAAATGAGTAAGTGAAAATATAATTAATCCATATAAAATCTTATTCCTTGTTGTAGAAGTTATTCGTTTTCATGATGTCAAATATGACCCCAATTGACTGTTTAAAGTTTTAAGCTCTGTGTATGTATTCCTAGGTAAATGCTTCCAGGTATCTCACAAGCGAGGAAGTGCCATTCATATACTCCTTGCTTTGGTTAAGAGGACGCCCAACATTTCTTCAAACCGATCAATATTTATTCTTGCTTAAGGGTAAACAACCTGTTTGCTCGCATATCCGTTAATATAGTTGAGATAGTGTTAGGATTCTTTGGTAAACTCACTCGGGTCCTCGTAAATTAAATCACTCAAAACGACGGTGGAGCTTCGAACCTGCTTATTTAATGAACAGACATGGCAACCCGTTAAGTTTTCGCCCTATTTGATTTGGGAGAGAAAAATATTCAGAGGACTTTTCAGATGCCACCCAACTGGAGTGGCGAGTAAATTATTCAAGATGTCAAGATATTGTGTCCGCTCTCTATGTTAAACAAATAGGGGAAACTTTCTGCTATTTAAATTCGAAAGACCTAAATTAGCAGATGTCACGGTAAAGCTGTACTTTGAGGGAAGGAAATTATCATATATCACATTGCTTTTAAATATTTAATAAATTTCTGAGTGCTTGTTTAAATATGATAAACTTTCGAGTATAATACGTATCATTAAAATTCTTTCCATAATATTTTTCTATTTTAAAACTATTTTTTCCTTAATGAATTGATTAAATTTAGTTCAAAATTTAAAAATGTCCATGTAAGCATATTAACAGGTTATAAAATTAAAACATAAATATATATATAAAAAAATTTGCATATTATTTTAAAATATCTATAGAAGTTATTTTTAGGTATACATTTAAATATTCATGAACAAAATCCAGTTTATATAGTTTAGTGGCATTTAATTTAATAAAATATTATCCTTTATTTAAAAGAATTGGAGATAGTTTGAATTTGAAAAATAAAATATAGCCCAATAACAGTAAAAATGATTTCAAATTATTTCAACAGTTAAGGTGATATTTTAAGAATTCAAAATATAGAATTATTTCTCACTTTTCTATCACTTATTTTACAATATGTGCTGGAATATTTTATACTTTACTGTTTTTAAAATACAATCTTCTATGTTTTTGTTCTTTCTAATCCCACATGATGATAATACACCAGCTCCTTAAAACTAAAAATGTCCAGAAGGTATAAAAATAAAATCGTATCCCTTAAATCTCAAAAACTGTAAAATTTAGACAAATAAGAATCTTCTATTAATACTTTCATTATATGGAGTCAGAAATCAATTTGAAGATAATTATAAACATGAACAATTGTAAATTAAAGTTGCATATTCACTGGATTCACTTTTTGATTTCATAAAATAAAATATTTGGGTTCATTTTTGATTTCATTAAAAAATTCTGTTTGTTACTTTATTGCGGCTCATTATCATCGTTAAAAATTTTAAAATGATTAGAAAACTTTAATTATTAAATTTTTATATAGCTATAAAAGCAGTAAAATTCCAAAATTTTCTATTTTAGTTAATATATCTCATATTTTTAAATCCTTTGTTTACAAAAACTAAATCTGGAACATTAATTGCTTGAAGTGTTTAAATTTCAGAAATATTTTATGTTTAAACCAATAAATAATATAAAACTTCATTACATAGATGACCTTGGTGCGTTGTGTGAAATTCAAAACCCTTAAATGCTTAAAAATTTATTACTAATATTCATTTCATTTCTTTAATATAATGTTTATTCTATCATATTCATATTGAATGTAAATTTAAAATTTTTCATTGGAAATGATTTTCATTTAATAAACTTACATATTTTGTTTGATGTTTTTTTAATTGAATTAACCAGACATTTCCGGGTAAATATACAAATTTTACACACATAAATTAAATTGAGCACGTGATGTAGAGACGATTACTTACATAAATTAGATTTTTTCTTTAATAAGGAGAACAGATTTAAAATATGCGATTATATCTTCAATTCTTCATTATAATATCCAGGTTATAGAAATTTTTACAGTGAGTCATTACGCTTAGCTCAATTCTTAAAAATAATTAATATCTGACTTTATTTTAATATTTATGTTACCAATAAAAAATTAAAAATACAAATTTCAATGAAAAATAATATTTTTATTAGACATGAACTTGTGTGAAAATAAAAAATTACATGTAGTATGTAGTTTAGTTATTATAATCATTTTTATCTAAAGTTCTAAGTTAACGTTTAAAGTTTAAGTTGATTTTTTTAATGAAACCAAATTTTAAATTTTCCGAAATTATCATAATATATTTTGTATTATTTTTAAATAATATAGAATACATTATTATTATTTCGTTGATGATTATTATTTGCATATTAATTTAACATCATTTATGCACATGTGAAACAATAATTAAATAAGATTGTACCCTAATAAGAAAATTGGTATTTTGAATAATGAATGTTAAAGGGCTATGTAACTACTTATGAGAACAATTAGCACAACTAACAATTCAGATTTTACTGTGACACTTCTTCGTATTTATCTCCTCGATTTGCTTAAAGTTCAATGTAATTACATTTTCAAAGTTTTATCAGACTTAAATTTTAATGAATTCAATTTTATATTTATAAAATTTAAACAAAAGTCGCACTCTCTAATAAAATATGCATGAAATGTTGTGAAATTCTGGTTCATGAATAGCAGAAACTAATTATATTTTTAAATCCAAATTTAAAATTTATTTCAGTTGAAATTATTATCAGTATAATATCAATCCTAAAATTACTTTTTTGCACTATGCAGATATTACTTTTGTAAATTCATAAAAAATATTATTTGAATACCAGCATTAATACAGTATGATAAATTCTATGTTTGAGCAGAATAAATATTTTAATTATTAAAGTTATAGTTAATTTCATTAAATATTTAACAGAAAAATATCAAGTATTTATTCTTTTGAATTATATATTTTAAACAATCATTTACTTAAACAAATCAAAAATATGAATGTTTTAATAAGAAAAAAGTTCAAATCATATTTATTTAATATTTATTATCACCATATTATGTTTAAATAATACAAAACACACCATTTTTTTAATATACAATATTTTCATAATTAATTTGCACTCAAGAACACCAAAAGATTTAACTGCACATTAAGCAAATTAATTTATTTTTCATATCAATTTACAAAAAATGAAGTGTATGTCAACAGTGGTTATCTAAAATAAGAATACTCCAGTCTAAATTAAAAAATATAGCAAAAAATGAAATGTTGAATTATATTTTGCAAATGAGTTTAATTAAATATTTATACTGTTTAACATTAATTAAAAATGTTAGGAAAAAATTTTGCTTATATATATATTCACAAATTTTCTTAAGTAAAACATGTAATAATTAAATTAAAAATATTCCATGTTAAATACATGCAAATACGTTAAATGTTATTTGTTATAATGCATTAAATGGATTTAAAATTTAAAACTCCAATGTGACACTTTGATAGAGAAGAAATGTAAAAAGACAAATATTTTTAATATATTCCATCGAGTATTAAATATTTTATTGATTAGTCAATTGGTATTATTAATGTAAAAAATTAAATCTGTATTAACATAAATATATATTCCAACATAAAATTTCAATTTTTTTGCGTATTACATAATGCACTTTACACTTTTTATAGTCACACATATTAACAGATATTACAAGCCTTTTTTTAAACATTTAACTGCAAACATCATTTTTGAAAAATGCACAGCAAATAGATATTTAAGTAAATAACACAATAGACTGCTTTAAAATTTCGCAATCATACCAGTTTAACAGAATTTGATACTGAAGATCTTCTGAGTGTCGTCGACAATTTATTGTCGGAATAGTCCGAGTGATGCTTCTGGTTCTTGCCTTCTGGCAGAGAGTAACGGAGTTTTTCCCAAAATCTTCGATCACCCCAGTGTATTATAACTGCTGCTTTAAAACAAGCTCTCACGTCATTATCGAGTTCCTTCAAATCTACTTTGTTCAAAAGGATGATGATCACTTTATGACGCCGGTTGCATTGGCTCTCGTGGTGGCAGGCCTTTAATTCGAAAAGGCACCACTCACTTTTTAAGTACTGTTCCGACACAACAGCAATACTGCAGAAGCTACATTCTATAGCTTCAGAGATAGTTTCTGCCATGTATCTGGTTACAGGAAGATCTCTATACCTTAAGCACAATCTTTGAGGTGGTATACCACATTCTAGTTCTGGAGCCACCATTTGGGAAACAAAAGCTTCGTCTTTTTTACAGTATGATACAAAAGCGTCAAATAACTTCTCGGTTTCAGCTGGATAATCACTTTTTTCGAATAGCTTTACACCATACTTGTTGTATATCCACATCTTCATGCTGTTTCGGTATTTCCACACAAAAAATATAGCAAGGAACATCACAAGCAGTAGCATAGGGACCAAAATCACAACAGATATGTATTCTTCCACAAATTCAGCTGAAGTAAAAGGTACAACACTATAATTTGAACATGTGGAGTTACTGTATTCAAATAAAAGTATCGTAGTCGAATTATTGTAAGAACATCGAAGACTACCCTGATCTATTACAGTAGATGGATGCTTTATTAGCCAATATTTGAACCGTTCAATAAAAGCACATTCGCAGTTCCATTTATTGTGACCAACTTTGACTCTTGTTAATGCTCGATTGTATTTAAGAATCCAAATATTAAATTCGGAAATTTGGTTGTGGTCAATATAAAGTACTTGAAGAAATTTCAGATGCTTAAACGTTTCATGCTTTATTGATTTTAGCTTATTATGCGATAGATACAGTTCTTGTAATTTAGTTAAATTTTTGAATTCATGGCCCTCTATTGTTGTAATATGATTGTTTTCTAAGTGTAAAACTAATAAATTTTGTAAGCCATTAAAAGTGCGATTACGAATAATGTGGATGTTACTGTTATTGAGATGCAGTGCTCTCAAGTTTTTCCGCCCAATAAAAGAATGGCTTCCCACATGACTCATATCATTACCATCAAGGTATAAATCTGTTACATCCATCGGGACTCTACTTGGAACATGTGAATATCCACGCAAACTGCAATCAACCATGTTTGTGTTCCACGTTTGATCAGAATAACACGTGCAGTTTTCAGGACAAACCATTTCACAGTCGCAGGCATCGAATTCACAACAGTGACATAGAGCGAAACAGTGAATACGGTACTTGCATAAGAAATCAGATGGCTTGGTAAGAGACATGGACAATACTGCAGTTTGTCGTGGTAAAGTCACATTGCACATGACATCTCCGAGATCTACAATTGTAGGGTACTGCCGACTTTCATCTTTGCTTTCAATTCTCAGCAACCATTCCATGCTGCAATCGCAGATAAGTGTGTTGTTAGAAAGCAGAAATTCTGGAAGAGGTTGGTTTAATGGAATGCTTCTTAACCTGAAAGCATTAATGTCAAGGTGTGTGATTGCATTTCCAGTAAGATCGACAAAAGTTAAATTAGTTTTTGCCATGAAAGTGAATGGTCCTATAACAGAAATTCTGTTCCAACGAAATGAAATTATTTCTATGCTATCCGGCAAAGAAGCTGTTGTCAGTTCACGTATTAAATTATGTGAAGCGTCAAGATTTCTCAAATGCATGAGTTGTTCTAATTCAAAATAGTTTCCCAAACCATCAATTTCATTGTCGTGAATATCTAACATTTTGAGATCTGTTGGAACAAGGGCATAATCAAACCAGGTAATAATATTCCTTGAAACATTCAATGTATGAAGGTATCGAAGATTCATGAAAAGACCATTAATATCTGTCAAATGATTGTCATTGAATTTTGCTACCCGTAGTTCCGGAACATCATCAAATAAGCTATGCCCAAGAGATTGTATTTTATTGTATGAGAAATCAAGAGTCTTTAAGGAAGATAAATCTTGAAAACATCCTTTCGTAAGGTTTCCTATTTTATTTTTAGCCATGTGTAAGCTCACAATATTTTTTAATCCTTGAAATGTAGCATTACTAATGTTATAAAGTTTATTGTGTGTTAGATCTAAATGGCGGAGTAATGTCAAATCATTAATAGCTTTGGGAAAATCAATTAATCTGTTTGATCGCAATTTCAAATTTTGAACTGATTTACAAGTCGTAAATGCCCGAGGATGTATAACCTCAATATCGTTATTACTTAGAGCTAAATAATTTAATGATTCTAATCCACTGAATGTGTTGATATCTATGTATCGTATCTTGTTCCCTGACAACGTCAAAGTGTGGAGATTTCTCAGAGAAGAGAAGGAATTATCGCTAATATTGTGAATGGCGTTGTAACTAAGATAAAGTATTTGGAGGCTTCTGATCAAGTAGAAATTTGTCTCAGTAATAACTTGAAATTTGTTATGATTTAAATCTAGTACAAACAAACGACTTAAATCCGCCAGTGTTTCAGAGGAAATTATGTTTTCTAGGGAATTATAACTCAGATTTAATCCTACCAGCTGCCTTAAGCCTTGGAACGCTCGAGGTGTCAGTGAACTTAGAGAATTATTCTGAAGATAAAGCTCCAAAATGTCAGTTGATTGTTGAAATATTTGTTCCGGAAGGTGGCTGATTCGGTTGTTGGATAAGTCTAAACTCTGAAGTCTACTAAGGCCACTGAAAGCGTATGGGTAAAGTTCTGACAGCTGATTATTATTTAAATGGAGCACTTTCAGAGATATGAGGGAAGAAAATATTCCATCCGGAATGCTTTTCAGTATGTTATAAGATAAATCCAAAATTAAGAGTTCGGGTAAACATCTCGTGTTTTCTAACGATCCTAAACCAATACTTCTTGCATCGTCTAATTCACTATCCGTAAGATTCAGAATTTTTAGATTATCAAGACTGCAAAACAAGTTAGCGGGCAGAACAACAAGATTATTGTGATCTAGTTCCAGTTTATGTAGATGTGATAATCCAACAAACGTATCTCCTTTGAAATTAAGAGGTTTCGTACTCGTCTTATTCAAATGAACAGTGAGGTTTACCAAATTACTCAGTCCCCAAAAAGATGCTTCTGGAAATGTCTGAATATTACAGTGCTCAATAGCAAGAGATTTAATATTATTCAATTTGCTGAACGTTCCATTCAATATTATAGTTTCCCGAATTGGATCGTCACAGAATATAGTGACGAAATTAGATGGATCTAGGTCCGTTTCATCAATTTCTGATATGCTAGGCCAACTCCTGACTCGACATGTCATTGTGTGTTCTTCTTCCATATTACTTAAATCACACTCTCTTGCAAAAACTTGTGCGCTAGTTAGATTGCACAAAATGCACAATAAGTAGAATACGAAATGCGTTGTTCTTATCTTGCATCCTAAAGAAGCAATATGAGGTAAGAACACCCTATTGTAAATAGTAAGGCACGTCAGTTCAAAAATTTTGAGACTTTTTCGCCCCTGAAGAAACATGGTTATTTACTTTTAGACAAATTTCTACATCTGCTATGTACTTTTGAGATCTAATATTTTCTCTTCAAATTCGTATAAATATATTCAGAATTTATCACTCATATGTCATGTTTGTAAAATTAATGTATTAATAAAGTTTATTTAATGAGTCAGAATAGCAAAATTCAAGTATATGTATATTTTCACTGTTTTTAAAATATTTTATTTTAAAGTACTGGAAATATAAGCATTGAAAGTCATATTTAGTTTGCGTGTTTTTTCTTACATATTTTATTCGGAAACACCAGTTCTCAAAGAACCAACCATTATAGCTGGAAAATGTTTATCGCCAAAACTAATGGAACTGGGTGAAGTTCAGCGTCACTTGAGGCCATTTTAAATGTGCATTTTTTCCATCGGTCGTCTTTGATTGGCTTAAGAAATGTTCTACTTCAGGTTCACTTTATACTTTCTTTCAACCATGCGAGGCATTTTCGTGAGACATGCGATTTCTTTACTTTTCCTGGAGCGATGCAGGGGTCGATATGGTCTTTTTGTGGTTTTCTTTCCATTCTTTTATCTTTCGCCACTTATTTTTTTCTCTCCCACTTTCTTTCCAGGAGACAGAGAAAAATCGATTCGAAAGAACCCACTTGTATAGAAATCACGAACTTTCCAATTCCATCTAAAAAGAAAGAAAAGAAAAAGAATTAGTCGAATGAAACATGTTATATGTTAATTTAACAAAACACGAAGTAATTCAAGGCTGCAAAGAATATGATTGCATTGAAGATTACTTTTTTTATTTTCGTTTCTAGAACAAATTATGGAGTGGCACAGGTGAAAGAGAAGAAAGAGAGATTGAAAAAAATGACGCTGAGTAGATTTAATTTTCTTCTAGAAATTAAAAAGGAATTTCGAGAAAGATGAAAATCTTTTTATCACCTGAACAGCTACACGAATATTCTTTACGGGTTAGAAAAATGATTGAATTTCCCCGGATGCATATACATATGCTTTGAGATAGAAATCTAATTAACTAACTCATTTTATTTTCCTAAATTATGTCTCGAAAGTTGTTTTCCACTTTCAAATAATGTAGCATATGATTTTTTTTAATTTTTAGCTTTTAACTTTTTCTTGAAAATAAAATTATGGATTTTACTAATGGTTTAGTTAAAAGTAAATATAAAAGTAAATGCAAATCATTAAAGATGCATATATTTTACTTACAATTTATTAAACTATTTGAATAAATACACTCTGCATAATATTGTAAAAAATAGTGAAAAGAACTTAAATGCATTTCTTAAATTAAGTAATTAAATACGATTCTTTTTTTATAGTTTACAAAGATATATTTTTTTTAAGATTGTAAACTTTAACATTAAGTGTTTTAAATGATTAGATTATAAAGGCAGAATGTTAGTCTGTTACAGTGAAATTTTATTTAATAGAATATTTCTATAAAAATAGATACAACACCAAAATAAAATAAAAAATCAAGAAGAAATATTAAGAATTTGATTTGCATTTGATAGTGAATAAAAGAAAGAATTTTAATAAAAAAAGTTCATTTTTAATGATTAATTGTTAACTTATAAATCATAATTTGTCGTGTTAAGCATTTTATTAATATTCATGGTATTAATTTGTTAAAATATTTGTGAAGAATAACAGTATTCATTCGTTATCAAAACATGTTTCAGTTAAATCTCAAATAAATAAAAGTTTTTTCATAATATAGGTATATATTTATATATATTTAATAACATTATGACTTACACGACATGAAATGATGAAAGTGAAACGTTTAACTAAGCAATAACCATACTTTTAAAATTAATTTTACATATATCAGTAGCTTTTAACTCATTTTTGAAAAATTCTTTATATTGATTATAAATTCCATAATTTTATTTATTTTTTTGCCTTACAAGCGCATTTTTGAATATCCTTTTTTGTGTGTAATTAATTATAAATTTCTTTTATTTCAGAATCTTTAATTTATTTTAATTTTAATTGAGAGCCATTATTAATATATAAGCTAAATGTTCGTAAAATTTGGCAATGTGAATGATGTTACTAATAAGAATTATTTCTTAATTAATTGTAAAATGCCATGACTATGTTGTTGGTTATCGGTATGAAAAATCCATTTATAATTACTAATTAAATATTAAAGGGATTTAAAATTTTCTTCTACACATTTAATTAAAATTAGAATAAAGAGTTATGATTTTTGTTATAAGAAAACCTACTTTTTAATCATGATATTCAATTTAAATACACTTTTAATTTTAAGATTTATTTTAAGAAATGCTTTCTAAATTTATGTAATTAAATTTTATTTTCATTGAATTTATAGTACACATTCATTGAATCAAATCCTGTTTCTAAGTTATTTACGAGAGAAAATATATACCTTCTCTAAAGAAAAAAAAATTGAGAAAAGTGATAAATGTCAGTATTCCTATTTAACACTAACTAGGCACTAAATTATAACGTAAATGAAATAAACTACAAAATATGCATTTATGCACATTTTACATGTGTTTATATGATCATTTTATTGATAGAACCACCAATAACTTATCAGCATAAACATAGTTGTTTGCCAAACAAAATATTCAACACTAGGAAGCTTCCTTTACATTTTTCATTAATCATGTTACCGAAATGGATGTGTTAGTTAAAATGGTATGCTTAAAAATACATCTAAAATTTCAAATTCATAAGTCTTATTTTCATTTAAAAGTTGTTATAATATTCAAAATCTTTACGAAAATGTAAGTTATTATACTTATAAACAATTGCAAATTGTGCGAGTGTAAACTTCGATCATTTATGTCTTTTTGTTTTAATAAGTGGTTCTAAGGACTACTGTTTAAATTTAAATTCGTATTTGAAGCACTTGTTTACACATTGAATTCATGTTTAAAAAAAAAGAAAGAAAAGATGAACGAAAAAGTAATATAAAAGCTTAAGGATATGAAGTGTAATATTAAACCATTTGTGTTAATTTTAATGCACTGTATTTTTCCTTATCTTTTTTTAAATGATTCATTTTATGTGAGTCAATAATTTATTCACAGTAGAGATTTCTCGTTTATATTTATTTCCATTTTTGAATTTCCTACATCAAATGCTTCTGTGTATATGACTTTATCATTTGTAGATTACATCCAATCCATGTGCAGCATTTACATTTATTTGTTCATTTCATTGCCTAAATATAACCGAATTTGTCACTTTTGTAAAAGTTAATTAAATCCTCCCACTCTCACCCCCTTTTCTTTTACCTACGATTTTTATAACCCTTCCCTTAGGAGGAGTGTCGGGGGCGCACGTTATTCAATTATGAATATGGAACTTGCGGTATTAATTAGCAATTAATGTAAACGCAATCTCTTTTAATGAGTTTTCCTTTTTTTACAAAATCAACTAATTTCATTATTGTTTCCGCTGATTCAGAACCACCAAAGATGACATCCGCGCATGGAAAAAAAAGGAGCCAGTCGTTACACACATGACGTACTTCATAACCGGTAGAGCAGTGCTGCTGAGTGCAAAGTGAGTGCCATTAATGAAGAAAAGTGCTTTTTTTTCTTATCTTGAGTGGGCGATGAATATTTTACCGCACCGATTAAAGGAAGGATTTTTTTTTCTATCTTGACTCAAATTTTTATACCAAAGAAAATATTTATTTTTCAAATAATTTTATTTTATAGTGCTTACCTATGCAAATAAGGTAGATAGGTGCTTAGCTTAAACATCACTTAAATTTTACTCAGTACATATACCAATGAAAATCATTTAAAATGTTACTTCTCACTTCTATAACTGTAAAAATTTAAAAATGAATAAAGCTTATATTTTTTACGTGTGAATTCATTTCTTTGCGTTTGGAAGATGTAGGATTTGAATTCTTAACCGCTTTTTATTAAGCTATCAATGAAATGCAAATTAAGTTTACCAGATTATTCGCAACTCTAAAATTTGATGTTGTTGTAGTTTACTAATGACACTTGGACCAGCTATGCTATGCGAATTAAGTTGATTGGGAGCGTCTTTCGTTTTTTTAAATCAGAGCACCAGAAAGTACGACTTTGCTCTACACACATAATATAGGTACCCATTTATAGGGTAGGCAACCATTCACACCTCATTCATACAAGGAAAGGACAAAGACAGGATAGATAGAGAGAGAAAGTACATCCATACCCGAACCGGGATTCGAACCCAGGACCTCCTTATCCGTAGTCAGGCACGCTGACCACTAGACAAGTTGGTCGTCTTAAAATTTGTAAATTTCATGTAATCATATATTATATCAAATATATGAAAAGTGAAAATTTTATTTGTCAAATATTTTCAAATTATTTTAACTAAAGTTGCCAGAAATTTCTATTTAATTTGAAAATAATAATCATTGATTCTAACAAATGATGTTAAATGTTAAAAAAACAACCGCAACAATACTTTTGATTTTATATATATATATATATATATATATATATATATATATATATATATATATATATATGAAAGCAATAAATTATCCATCGCAGCAACTTCACGTATAAAACCATGGTAGCTATGTTACATCTCAATGTGCTCATCAATTCTTCTAATACTTCAAAAGTTCTGCTTTTACCCATCTGATATCTTTCTCAAAAAAGCCTTATCTTCTACAGGCATGAGCTTTTATATGATACTGGGAAAGTTAAATTCGAGCTTGATGATATTTAATAAAACTGATAAGAGTATCGAGAATGGCAGAGGTGAAAAAAGATGTTTAATAGGCTACAGATACTATGCCATCGATTGGATGTTCTCTTTAGCTTGGTTCATTTTTTTACCCAACCTTTTCGAATGCCTGCAACTTCTTTTGTGATCCAGAACTGCCCACGGGCAGAGAGATAGACGAGCGGAGCAGTTATGAGAAAAAGAGTAATATAGCGTTGTTAGTGACTTTTAGTCATTAAAAACCCCGAAGGTGGGATGGGGTGCTTTTTATCTTCTTCTTCTTGCCATTGTTTCGCATGCTGTTCGTGATAAGACACTATGCATTTTTAAATATTCGAGTAAAAATTTGTTTCACGATGTTTGGCAAATTTTCAAACTTTCATAATGCCGTAAGTTATGCATTATTTTTAAAATCCAGTGCATCCTTTCAAGTGTCCGATTTTAATTTTTTTATTCATTTTTCATTTTGACATAAAGAATTATCATTGTTTTTTTACATGCAGAAAAATCGCACAATAAAATAAGTACTGCATTTCTCATTGCAACAATTCGCTATTTTCTTAAATTTAAGGGAAAAGCTTTAATATGGTTTTTTCATTTCGGATTTTTCTCATTTAGTTTAATTCAAATCATTAATTAAAAATTCTTTTAAAACATTTATTTATTATATTGGTTAGTGTAAAATATTTTATTTTCTATACAAAAGAAATTAGTTTAATTTATTGATCAATTTAATTTATATAAGAAAAATTATAATTAAACAACTGTAGGTAAATTAATGTTTTTATCCCCATACATGTTTCTGTATTTATTGTTTATTACTTGTTTTGATTTTTTGAATTTCATTTAGGGATACTTCAGCTCGAACTAATTAAATTTTTCATTTATAAATTTTATAATTTTTTTCCCTTTTAAAGAAACATCGGCTTATATTAATTAATTTATACTAAATATAAGAAAATAATCAATATTGTTGAGTCTATTTTTAAAAGAAACATTACTTAAACTTATTATTTTGCTATTTTTGCCCAGTAATATTTGAAAATTTTTTTTATTTCATACTGATGTATACAAACTATATAAAAAAGCTATGTACACAAACTATCTGCATATATTGCGTATTTCATTATAGAATTTAATGTTACCGCTTTTTCTTATTTGCAAACAAAGTTAGTTTTTAGTAAATAGTTAATTTGTGTTATTAAATACATAAAAATAAGCAGTTTCAATCAGCTTATTTGCTTAAAATGTCTTATATTGTCATTGGTTGTGTGCGTATTTTGATAAAAAAAAAATATTATAATTTTCAAAATTTAAAATTATTAGAATAAACAATGACTTTTAAAATTTATTAAAACATTAGAGATATAATTTATCAGCAAACGATACGTGTGTATTTTGTTATAATATGTGCATTTATGTATAGGAATCAATACTTATATATGTACAATTTTTATATGTATATTTTTAGAATGATAAAGATTTCAAATCAGATCTTCCTTTTTTAATATTTTTTATTCCGAATCATAGTAAATCGGATAATTAAAGAACATTTTTTTACTCATTTTCATTCTTTTAGGTTCATTAAAACTATTTCACAAATCCGTTAAAATAATACATTTCTTTTAACTTTCCTTTCTCGGTTTACATACTGTTATTTTATAGTACTAAATAAAAACAAATTATATTATTAAATAAAAAAATTCATTTACTTTATATTATTAAATTTAAAAAAATCTGTTTTTTTTAAAAAAAATTTTAAAGCAAATCTTAAGTACAGTATTTTAAAGAAACAAATGTGTCGTTGTTATTGTCTTGAGCCAACTAAGCTGACACTATGGTGTGCACTGCTCCACTTTTCCAACTGAACCGTATTTTGGTGTGGAGTCTGACTTCCTCAGTACACACATGCCATAGGTACCCGTTTATAGAGTAAGCAACCATTCCCAATCCATTCATACAAAGACAGAGAGAGAAAGCACATCTAACCACTATAAAGAGAAGCACTCTGACCACTAGACACAGTGGGCGATAGTTTACATATTAATGGTTCTATATATTAACATAAATATTTTCTTAACTCGCAATTCTTTTTTAGTGTAAATCTAAGCTATAAATATTTAACGAAATTTAAGTATTTATCTTTTAAATACTTTTTATGTAATAATATCTTATTAATTTTATTCCTTTTAAATTTTTTCCTAGGTAATAAATTTGTACATTTTTATTTTTTTATTTATAATAATTCATATGTTTCTAATATTTCAGCCTTATTATTATGATTTTAACAAAAATTTTTCTTGAAAATTTTATTTAAATTATGTTTTATTTAAATAAAATTTTCAAGAAAAAATTTTGTTAAAAGCATAATAATAAGGCTGAAATATATTCTTTTTCAGCCTTATTATTATATAAAAAAATTCTTTTTTTATCGATATTTACTCCAATGATATGATGGATCAGTTTTATGCGCTTACATTTCCATTTCGTTTATTTTCTTACTTCTGCAATTGTCAGTCAGTTTAACTTTTTTTTTCATTTTAATTTTATCATTTCCTTAAAATATCCATTGTTTGAAATTAAATTAAGTTTTAAATAATGTTTTCACATTCCAAATATTAAACAACTTCAGATAATTGATTGAATATTTTTGACTTTCACCCTTTTGGAACCATTAATTTAAAAGTTTGATCATTTGCACTATTTACTTGTATAAATTTTTATAGACACATTTCTAGCATTTTATTAAAATAACTCCTTAAGTGAATTAATAAACCCTTAAGAAATTTCTTAATTTACATAATAATATCTCCTAAATATACGTTGCGAAAACATTTTTAGCATTTAGAGCCAAAAACTACAACTATTTAAACTTATTCTGGTTAAATAAGAATAATATTTTTAAGAAATATTTATTTTCAAATTCTATAAAAAAAGTTTAATTTAAGTTTATCAAGAATTCATTTATTTTTAATGAAATAAATTGTTATTAAATACTTACACTTGCAAATAAAATTAGCCCTGAATCATATTTTTTATATTATTAGGATATATATTCCCAGATATTGAGGATTATCACTTGTGAAAATTATTTGTGTTAAATCTTCAAAATCTTCTCTATGAATTTATTGAAATGAAAAAAGAAAAACACTTGCATTTATAAAAAAGGTATTTCTTTCTGCTTAAGATTATGGTAAGTGAATATTTAGAGACGAATGGAATTTTAAATTAGTAGAATTAATTTTAAACTCAGAGCTTCTAGATGTTACTTATACCTTTTGGATATTTTATGAAAAGCAAATGGATTACAGTAACAAAGACGTTAATTACCTTGATTACGTTAATGAATAACACTGCAGGAACACTAATGATGACTCACGCTCATTAAAACAATTGTTATTGGCTTAAGTTATTAACGTAACATAATTACCCCCAACAAAACTTATAATGAACGCAGCATGGTAGAAAGTAAGGCCTAGCTCAATTTTTTATTAAGATTAAATTAAGATTCGCAAGCACGCGAGGTGAAGCAATTATAATAATTGGAAATTTATTTTAAGCGAAGTAAATGAGAGATGCTTTTGTAACATTTTTGCTAATGTGAAAGAAAAATTATCATCTTTTTTATAAAAGTGCTTTTAACTCCAGAAAAACACTACTTTTTCATAATCTTATAAATTTTAGGGTTTTATCAGATTTCTTACTATCTTTTAAGAAGATTAAAGTGTTACAATGAACAGAAGAGCTATAAAAAGTAAAAAAAAGTAAATTTAAATAGAATTTATTCTTTCCTTATTGAAACAAGAATAAATTTCAAATTTGAAAATCACTTGTATTTCTGGTTTGTTAAATTTCATATTCATCAGAGTCAAACAATACTCAAAGTAACAATAATTATAAGTTTTTTCCTTATTATTCAGCGATTTCGCATGTAATAATTTTAACAATGAAAGATTTGCAATAAACCTCTATAAGAGAGGTATTACTGATAAAAATGTAGACATGAGGTCATTCCATAATATTTTAAGAATGATTAAATACTTATTCAATAAATGAAAAGTTTCAATTAAAAACATATTGAGAATTTTATTTTTCAATTCATATAAAATAATAAATATCTATTGTTTTTTATCAAACCTTTTTTTAGTATTGTAGTAGATGTAATTTGAAGATTAAAATTTAGAAAGCCATCAATGTTATTCATCAATAAAAATAGTCGGGTGGCCTATACTTTAAGGTACCTCTCAGTATTTCGCCGATTTGGCGCCTCATTGTGGGTTTATTTCTGGTTGGTATATCGTGTTTTCAGTGCCATATTGCTCCTTCAATCATGCTTGGCAAAAACAAGTTTGGCAAAAAAAAAAAAAATCGCCAATTTCTGGCAAATTCACTGTAAAGCATATCTTTCTCAAAATAATCTGAGATTAAAGTAGAATGAAGGAAACCAATGACAAAAAAAGAAACTCTTGAACTTCAAAATGCTATTTAAATGTGTATGATATTTTTAAACTCACTGAAATAGAGAAGTTAAAAAAATAACAATTTATCCATTGAAAGACAATTATGTTAAATTTGTTTTTTTTTGTCGCGTATTTCAGGTTATTAAATATAACATGAATGTACGTTTGATCACTGAACAAAAGAAAAGAAAATCTTATCAGTATTGTTGAGAAAATACAATGATTCAGAAAACTGGAAAATCTCAGAAAGTTTGTAAATATTCCTTTAAAAGCATTCATAAAACAGATATCATATACGGGTTGGGAAACAATTTAGCACTTCATATCGTTTTTGATATTAGACCGCGCTATGTTGTTCAAACTGCAGGTGAATGAAGTCTCACAGAACAGTTTATAGTCAAAACAATTTATTCCTTTATTTGATGGTTAGTTGGTTGGGTTTTATGGCGCAAGGTCTAAAATTGAGCATGCTGCGCCATCCTTTATTTGAAGATAAGATTGTAACACATAATAGTCAATACACTTCTTATTCTTTGTATTTAAAATATCTAGAATCTTATGACTATCTATAAATAAGAGATTTAGGATATTTAATGAAAAATTTATAGAGTTAATGAATATTTTTTTAAATATAATTAGAACCACGCACACACAAGCATTATTCTAAAATCACTGTGACAACTCTGTATCAAATGTTAGTCATTCGTTCTTAAATCTACTCTATGTGATTAATACATTAATATTTATCCACATTTGCTATTAGCAGACCAGTAAGTTGCACACAAGTCTTGCTGGTACACACTGAAGAGCATAAAGATCGTGGGAATATTAACAGAGATAGAAAATAATTGCATATTTATTAGGAAATTTATCTCGTTGAAGATAATTCGTGTAAGAAAAATAAAAATTAAATTAAGCTACTTCTCAGAAAAAATATTTACATTACTTTTGAGAAGGGCAAACCATGTAGGGTGTCAAATGATTTGGAAAGAAACAAATTTACATGAATTAAGTTTAATGTTCTTTATGTTTTAAATGATGAATGCCTCTTATCAGATATATTTACCAATTTTGAAATCAGTCACGTAACAAATATTCACAGATAGTTTTTGACCTCTGCCAATGAGTGCACAGCAAGATTTTGCTTAGAAATTAGCAAAAATATAATCACCAATCTCATTATTCATTATATCTTAGAAATTACTACTATTATTCCCTGATAAATGAAGATCTCCTTAAAATAAATGAGAGTTTCTTCATCAGATCAGGAGCTTTGCTTGCACGACTTTTCAAACGCAAAATAACAGATGGTGGTTGCCATAAACTCGAGCCCTTCCTCCCTCGAAGAGTGATGGTGAAGATTTGGAAAGCAGACTCTGAACGTAATTATAGGTGGTTACCTTTTATCTTGAAGAATGAATGCTGCAGAATGAAATTTCTATCGCACTCTATATTTCTCAGTCAAATTTTATACAGGCTTTGCAGCATTTATTTCTGAAGGAAAAGAGTTTCCCTTGTGAATGCTGTTTCAATCTGTGAATATTTCTTAGGATTGTGTGCAAAATAAGTTCAAGCTTAGATAATGGAAAATGTGGAAAAATAAAGAACTTGTATGTTTTGTTTGTGTAATAAAAATAGTTGCAGTTCAAGTAAAAAAATTAACTACACAATTTGAGTTTAAGTAAATATACTTTAATAACAAATGTGTTTTAAAAAACGTCTAATTATAAATAAAATATGCCAATAATATGTTCACAAAGTACATTGTCTGACATTAAAAATGCAACACCAAGAAGAAGTTGTCAGAAAGTGATAAAGTTTAGCAAGCAAAGAGAGAGAATCAGAATAGAACATTAAGTTATCTATATTTCGAAATGATATGCATAATACAGAGCTAGAACAGGGTTGAGTCAGTAGGTTGTTGGATCACCTGGATGGTGATACACGAAGCAAGACGTCTAGGCACAGAGTCAATGAGAGTACGCATGGCGTCCTGAAGAATGTCTCTTCATCCTTTGTCAACCATTTACCAAAGTGTGTCTTCTAAGGAAAGCAGTGGCAGGGTCTGCAAATTTCGTCCAATCATATCCCAAACGTATTTGATTGGTGAAAGATCTGGCTGGCACGGTGGTGAGGGAAACCGTTGTATATCTTGCAAGGCAGTATGCGAGCAATGTGTTGTTGGTCGTTATAATGCTGATAAAGGCAATTGAACACCACCTGAAAGTAGGGGAAGGTCACTGGCAACAGCAGATTATCCATGTAACATTTAGTTATCATAGTGCCATAAATACGAACTAGATGTGAGCTGGAATCGTACGCAATGGTGCCCCAAACCATGATGCCTAGTTGTCACGCAGTGGGGTGTTTCATAATTGCTGTAGGACTGGACCTGTCTCCACGTGGACTTGTTTCTCTTTGTTGTCCACATCGCTCTAATCCGGAACTATACCAGATGTTGGCTTCTAGCCCATGGGGTCAGTGGCAATATTCTTAACAGACGCTGTGAGCGCAAGCCACTAGCAATAATATCAATCAATCGCAAGCCGCTATCAATTATAGCAATACATTGATGGAAAATAGTTCTGCTCGATATGGAAGCTTCCATGGTGTCTTGAACTTGCTGCAGAATTTTGGTAGACGTGCTTTGAGGGGCCGCCACCACCTCCCGTCGAAAGCATTGATCCACGAGTGCTGACGTCACTTTGGCTGCTCCGGCACTCTTTAAACATTCCATATCTCTTTGTTCCAATTATCTTCGCCACGGCCGGTGCTGTAGACGCGTCTAAGTGTCTGTCAGCTGCAACCTGCCTTTCTCAGTCTGATCATCATGACCCTCGTAAACTCGCCTGTGTACTGGAACTGACTCCATCGACGATGACCTGGTATTTCCTGCAATTATAGGCGTCCTTTGCAACAAGAACAAACTTTCAACGTTTATTTTCCAAGCAGCAATAACGGCGCGAATATTGCTCACTCTGCCTTTTCTACACTCTGCTGGTTATATCTCTTGTCCTACGTGCTCTGGAGAGCTGCACATTTCACAACATTTGTAAAACTCGGTAAGGTGCGTCTACCCTGAAATAATTTTCTGACTACTACTTTTTGGTGTTGCATTTTCAACGTTGAACAGTGTATAACACTCTAAATAAGCTAGATTAATAAAACGATATCAAAATAATATTGATTGCAAAATGTTTGGTGGAAATTTATGTAATGAAATAATTTGTTAAATTTTATAATTTTTCTATTACTCTCTAATTCATATATATAAAATATATCTTATAATATTAAGTACTGTAATATTTTGTTTTTTTAATGTAAATTGATAACAAGTTTCAGTTCGTTTTGCTGAAACTTATAATGTGTAACCCTTTACAATAGCTATTATATAGAACATTATTCAAATATCAATGCTTTATTAAAATTCTGTTTTCATTAAAACTAGACATTTTACATATAAAGTAATGTATGACTAGTTTCCAAATTTTTAAAAAATTTATAATAAATTTCAGTCAGATATTTTTAAGAAAAATGATGCCATTGAAAATTATGAATATTTTTTGGACTACATTCTTGAAGAGTTACTTAAAATAATTTAAATTTATAATCTCGCTAACAAAATTCGTTAACTTGATAAACTATTTTTAAAAATTTAATTTTCATGAATTAATTTAAATATTTCTGTCTACTTTGAATTACATAAACGAAAAACCTTTAGCTGTAAAATGTTATTTTATAATTTTTTGTTACCTTTTTATTCATTGCAGTTGTTTTCTTTCTATATATTCACACATTTGAAATAACAGTTTTCAAAAATCTATATGAATTAACAGATCAAAAAGTGTTAATAATATAAGCACCTATCCATTTAAAGTGAAATAAAATTTTCACTATGAAAGGTTTATTTAAAAGTAAAATATTTTGATACAGTGTTCAAGTAAAAAATTTTTAAAATTTTCTCGTACATTAAATTTAAAAAATATATTTCGATCATACATTTTTGCAAATTTGTAAATTTATGAATTTTTATTATGTCAAAAAATTTATCATGAATATTAAAATTGAAGTAGTGAGTAAAAAATGAACTCTCTTTCTACAAGAGAGTTTTTCCCATTTTACTAATGAAAGAACCCCCGAATTAGTTTATTTGTAAATTTTTTCCTTTCTCATTACTTTACGCACGCCTTTCTGGTCAAATTCCACGCTTGTCCAATTACGCGTAACCTTTACATGAGAAGAGAGGGAAGAGCAAGAGACTATACATTTGGATTGTAAGAAATGAAATTTCCTGAACTCGTTTTAAATGTATATTTTCTTAGAAAATGTGATTTGTAGTAAACAAAATAAAGGTTTTGGATACTATGCTTGGTGTAATAATATTCTCAGCGAATAAAAAGTACCAAAATTTCAAGAGATTAAAGAACAAATTTCTTTCTCGAAAAAAGTTGTATTAGCCAAAAAACGTTAAAAAAATGTTCAAACATTCGTGCATCAAATTAATAAATGAATTTTCAAGTAACTTTCTGTCACTCGACGGTAAGTTTTTCTATAATATTTTTATTTTTAAATATTAAATAATATAATTACTTTTCTATTTCAATGTATTACGTTCCATTATCAAAAACGGTGAAATATGAATGCTATTTGAATGAATAATCACGCATACATTAGCTTAAAATAGTGACAATTTAGAAGTTTTCTATTTTTTCATGTCATAATTGAACAGATGAAATAAATATTGTTGGTAAAACAATTGCTTTATTCATTGTGCATGATAAATTTATAAAAACGAAATTTGTTTTACAAAAAATGACAACTTAAAATTTATTTTTACCTGTGTTTTAGTATATTAAAGATATTATGAAATTTTGTGCTTAATTTTTTGTTTTCATAAATATAGATAATGCATTTAAAATTGTAATACACAAAATATATACTAAATAATTCAATAAAACTCGTATCATTTTATAATAAGTTGCTGTTTTCATAATAAGCTAAAGCTAACGGCTGTGTATTAAAATAGGATATAATAATTGAATAAAAAATTCTCTTAAAAAATATAATATACAAATTTCATTTTAGTATACAAACAAATATTCACACATTTTATTGCCTTTTTGAGTTGTGCTATTTTACGCCTCAAATGTTAAATAGTAGTTTTGTTTAATCTTCAAACATTTTTATTCCCCAATACATTGAATAATCTTATTTTAAAGAAAAATATTTTACGATTCATATTTACATAATTTGAAAACATTCAGAAAATCATAAATAATTCAAAAGGTGAGTTGATGTAATAAAAATAATAAATTTATTTGGAAACACTTCAACTTGATAGTGTAAGATAATGAAGTAACACAGGAGTTTCTTTTAACACTGAGCACATATATTTAACATTCAAGGCATAAAGATAATGATTAGCGACTTTAATAGTCCTAAAAAGTCTATATGTTAATGAAAACCCAAAAAACAATTTCAACTATTGACTAACCTTTTCTCGATTATATTCGTTTGCTGTTATAAGCATGAACGCATACAATTGGCTCATAAATTTCAGTTACGTAAAGGGGATCCTAATCATTAAAAATGTATGAATACAGAGCCCAATTTGGTTGTAATTATTTCGGTGATATTTATTGTTTCACAAAATGCTAAAATTTCTGTTTAGTGAGGTAAGGAAATGTTTATCACTTTGAATTATAATTTTTGAATATTTTGTTCCATGACACTTTCATTTATTTTCAAACACGTTATAGATAAAAGTGGCTTATTATTAATGGTAATTGTATATTAAATATTATATAGTTTAACTTGTTATGTCCTTTAATTTGTAAATACATGATTGGTTTGTTTGGTTTGTTTGTCGCTCAACGGTCATTTTTTGCACACGAGGGCTAATTAGACCGGGACTTACGGTTTAAAGTGGATTCCGAACCACTACAAACATCCATGCCCAAGGTAGGATTCGAACCCACGAATTGTTGTAAATACATGAAAATTTCGAGACACATTCGTAATATTGCAATAAAATTGGTAGAAGTGAAGAAAAATATATCATATATTTTTATTACTAAAATTAAATAAAGAAAAAACATTCTTAAAGATTTTAGATAAGTCTCAACAATGTTAATCATACTTCATTTTATAAAATCTAACTACTATGAAGCAAAACTGAAGAAAATCATTTTTGAAGATTTAATTCTTAATTTTGCTTTATATAAATATGAAGAATCCAAAACTTTATTTTTTTAAATATAATGGTAACGAAAAATATTTAATAATCATTATGTCAATTTTATGAAAATGCTTACAGTCAGTATTACACTTTTGAGCAAAAAGTGATCGTAAAACATCCGTCTTATGAGATTGTTGTGTTTTACAAAATAAAACATCAAGAATTTTAATTTCTCAGAGTTTTAATTTTTTATAACTGTGCTTATATACAGCTCGAAAACCATTACAAATAAACCATTTGGTTTCCAAGTTTTTCAAATTGATAGATTTCAATTACTATTGATTATGTTAAACAGAAAGATAGGAAAATATGAACTGAATTATTCGAAGCAGAATAATGTTTAACTAAAATATTTTTGTCTGACTTTGCATTTGTGTGTTAACAGAAGCAGAAGAAAGAGATACATAAGATTATCTATGCAAATACATGATAACGTTTTGTAATATTCGTCACTTTAACGGCATATACTTAAGAGTAAATATAACGTTGAGGTAGCTAAAATATATTAAAACTTACTCTCAATAGATAACCAATTTTAATAGGAAATAGACAAGTTAATGCTAAATATTCTCTTTCAAGTGATTATTATTATATTAAGCATAGAATTTCTATGATACTTTTCTTGAGTTGATTTTATAATGCAATTTTACTGTATTATAAGCAATAAAAAGTTTCAAGGTAGAGTTATTATATTTTATATACAACAGTTACGTTTAAAAATAAATAAGAATAAAACGTTAGTCGAAAATATCATTCTTCAAAATAATTTGTCTCACAATATATCACATATTTTCTTAATAATTAGGATAAATCGTATATTTTTTTACTTTAGAAAAAAGTATTTTATTACACATTTTATATAAATGCCTATATCTGTGTACTAGAGAATAATATAAGCTGCTAAAATAATAAAGAATTATCCTGAAATTTTGAATATTAAAATAATCAAGAGTTAAACGCAAATTTTTGTGAGATTTAAATCGATATTTATTCATAAAATACACTTCCCGTTCAGAAGAATAAGCTTATTATGTTAATAAGTTTTGCGATGTAATTCTTTCTTACAATAACTTATTTTAAAATCACGACTTCAGCAATTTAAAGAACTCCTCACTCCAAATTTCATCTGAAAAGAGAATTATAAAAAAAAAAAAATTTAACTTGGTTCATTATTATCTAGAGTTTTCAACTATTTCTATATTTATTGCTTTTTTGAAAAACGGAGAATAACTTTGCTTTTTCAATTTCTTAGCCTTGCTTGCATAACATTCACATCGCAGAGTGGTGATTCTTTACAGCAGAAAAAATGTATTTTATCCTCCACTGACTTCTTCAACTCGGAGCCTCGTAGATCTAGCTTTACATTATGATCAATTTCTGAAACGGTAAGTCCGTTCAAGTCTGGTAGACTTCCGAAATATTCAAGGAATGAAGGAGTGTATCAAAGCGATCAATTTCACTCTTCGAACATGATTTTTTTCTTCCATAGAAGAAACTTTATATTCATTTTAAATAAATATAAGATATAAATGACTGTACATAACTAAGAAACACGAAGCAGCAAGAATCAAATGTTTTTCCATACCACCACTTTATAGCTTACGATATTTTCTTTTCTCCTAAAAAAAGTGGTAGATAAAAAAAATCAAAGAAGCAGAAATAGGGTACACAGTAACGATGAAAAATTGCTGAAAGGATGCTTTTAAAATCACCTTCATTTATTCAAGCTTCTCCTCGTAGCTCATTAGGTAACGCCTTTCGGAACATCCGAAGAGCAGTGGAGAAAAAAATGTACGAAATGAGTTAGGAGTGGGATGATGGTAGGTTGCATTGTTTTTCTCCGGGAAAATGTGACTCTTAGATCTCTGGCGAGATTTCCTGAGGAAGAAAATGGTTCTCCAGTAACATTTCAGATTTGATCTCACACATGGGATGTAACGCGATATACTTAAAGAGTCCTTTTAGAAACTCCGAGGCACTTTTAGAACAAGATACTCTTATGGAACTTTCAAAAAGTAGGAACTCGGTTAAGAAGAAGAAAATATTAATGGGTAGAAGTGGCTCGGATTTGTTTTTCTTGTTTTATGCCGGTTTATATATACAATAAATTTTGGTGGTATTTTGTACTGCAATTACTTTACTCCCTTTTGATTCGGACACCGCAATTTAACTAAATTTTCAAACAAGGTTTCCTCATTTGACTTAATAATGCACTTAAGACATACTTATATGAATGTTTAAATTGATATTTATAAGTGCTATAATTTATGATTAGTAAGTAAAGTAGTAAAGTATATATATATATACATACATACATACATATATATATATATATATATATATATATATATATATATATATATATATATATATATATATATATATATATATATATATATATATATATATATATATATATATATATATATATATATATATATATATATATATATATATATATATATATATATATATATATATATATATATATATATATATATATATATATATATATAAATTTAGCATATATATATATATAATGCTAAATTGCTTTTAGTAGGAAAAAATTACTAATCGTCAAAAAATAATTTCTTTTAAAGAGATTTGTCTTAAAAAGTTATATAGGTATTACTTTTATAAGAAATATATCTGATTTAAGTAAAAAATTAAATCATAGAATAATTATATACATAAAAATTAATTAGAGATTATTTATGATTTAAGTAATTTAATTCGTAAATCTTTAAAATAATGTGATAATACGATCAGGAAATAAATTTAAAAACTTATACTCGCTTCAATTTTTCAATTAACGTGAAGCTCTTGATTAAATTCACTAATATTACAAATATTTATATAAAAAATATAACTTATATATAATAATCATTTTAATACTAATAATTCGTAACAACCTGAGTTTTATCTAATCCCACATTGAATTAACTTAATTACGATACGTCATAGAAGTGAATAACTTGAATCTCCTAAGTAATCATTTAAAATATTTGCATATTGCATATTAATAATGAGAAAAATGCCAAATTTTACTAAGTATTGCAATGTACTGTTAATTACTTAATAACCTCACCAGAAAAATACTATTTAATAAATACTCTATTTCTATTTTGCTGTAAGGAAATACTCTTCAAACTATACAATAACAAATAACGTTGATAATGCTAAATATAGTTTTGGAAAATAATTATCCCTATAAGAGAAATGGAGTAAATTGAAATCTAAGAAATAACATTCTTTAAATTGAACGAGTAAGAAGACTCACTTAGCGGAGAACTTTCCTCCTCCACCCTTATCTTTTCACTCAGACAGCTCTACTTATTAATATTAATAAGAGGTGAAGTCTATTTATAGATTCTTACACCGATGACCTTTTTATCATACATTCAATTTTTTTGTCAATCTCACCAAACAAAAGAAAATGTCCTTGGTGAAAAATAATGAAATATATGTAAAAGTAGTCTGACAATTTGGATAAGAGTTAAGTAGAGGTCTGGTTACGTATTTAAAATTAACTCAAATCTTTCAGTCACGGAATGTAAAGAATTCATTAATTTTCATAAAAGTAAAGCTTTCGATGTTTTAAATATTGCTTTTAGAATCGAAAAATAACACATCAGGAGTTGTGCTGTAGATTTTCAATTACATTTTTTTAAAATTTCCATTTGCTTTTTTTTCAACTGAGACTTGAATTTTTTAAACTTAAAATAACTGAGATTAAAAAAATTCTTGATTTTAATATTTCTTATTTTAAAACTTTTTTATTTGAAATATTTCTATTACTTAGAGTTTTTTTCTGTTTCATAGTTTGGTGACAATGTATCTTTCTTTTTCTAATTTACATGAATATGCATCACTGTTATTCACAAATAGATATTTTTTTAATAGTGATCGTAAAATAAGTTATGTAACTAGGAAATGTTAGTTTATATCTATCTATATATATATATATATAAATATATGTATATATATATATATATATATATATATATATATATATATATATATATATATATATATATATATATATATATATATATATATATATATATATATATATATATATATATATATATATATATATATATATATATATATATATATATATATATATATATATATATATATATATATATATATGTATATATATATATATATATATATATATATATATATATATATATATATATATATATATATATATATATATGTATATATATATATATATATATGTATATATAATTCTACATAGATATAATTCTCAGCTTATATATGAATTATGTATAATGCTTATGCTATATATAAATATCATGAGTATTATACATAAATGTATGAATCGTTGGCTATAAGGAATTATTTTATAATAATTCCTTACTACATCTAAAATAATTAAGAATCGAACACACATAATTTCAATATTTTTCACTTCATTTTAAAATGGACATTTTAATATATAATTTATGTAAAGAATTCAAATTTTTATTTAGATCATTAGCAGCAGGCCAAAGCGGTAAAAATTTGGATTGTAGTTTAATATAGAAAATCATAAAATTTTATTTTATTCATTTTAATTGCTATGTTTTTTATGCAGGAATTTTACTAGTTTGTATTATTGGTATTAATATCTACAAAGTATTATTTGATATATTAAAAAACTATCAAATTATTCTTAATTTATTGTTGTAAACAGAATTTAAAAAAATGACACATGAAAAGTACTTAAATTTATACAACGAACCGTTTAATAAAATAATATTTGTGATTTAAACTAATAATTTAAACTCAAATATTTTAAATACTTGACATTGATTGAAATTAAATTTAGACGATATCATCTTTGTTTACAAAGCAGGATAACATATTTCACATTTGAATACATGGCGCTTTCAAAGATTTGACCTTTCATTTCGACCGTACATATTTGTGACATATATAGAGAACTTACAACGTCTGTGCAAGGAGATTTTCATTAAATTAGTCATTAAATCTGCAGAGTGTATCATCGTGAAAATTCGTCGGTGGAATCATTATTAAAGCATGGCATGCAAAGTCAAGGAACTTCAGTGTTTACAGCAAAGATCGTCAACGTAATTTACTTTGTAGAACAAAATATATCATCAGTATGCGAGAAGACAAGGAAACTCTAGTGATTAAAGTAAAGAGAGAAACTCGAGATAATTTACTTACGCGTCAAATATTCGTAAATATTTGACTCAAATATCAAAGTTCAAAGTATGACGCATAAGTGCTTTGCGAAATATTTTACCAAATTTTATAAAGAATGTAAATAATTACTTAAAATAAAAAAATTCTGTTCAAAGTAGCATATACAAAACTGGTATGTGTGGATTGTCATACAAAAACATACAACCTTAAAAAATGTAGCAAAAAATTATATTGAAAATAAAATTCAATATGCGTTATAAACTAATAATTAATAATCATAATGATACTTTTAAAATAACATCAGTCAAAACGCATTCTGCAAGAGCTATCAATTTTATAAGTATATTACTTTCGCTTTGCCGAGTAATTTTTTATGTATTTTTTCATTATTTCATGAAAGAAATTAAATTAAAATTTGTATACAACATGATTATATAATAAACGATAAAAGGACTCTTTCAAAACTGCAATTATTTAAAAAAAAACTACAAGTTTATTACTACGTGAATTTTTATTTTGTTATTAAATGAAAAAAGGGCTCTTCCAAAACTACAATTATTTTAAAACTACAAATTCGCCTCATTGAACTCACCTTCTTTAGGTATGTACGGGTGTTCAAAACCCAAAGAATTCATATATAGGTGTAGTCTCCAGCCTATTAAACTGCTGGTACGTAGCTACACTCACGGCTAGACTGCTAAGGATGAATCGAAGGGGTCATATCACTGGGTTTGTCGCTAGGGATGGCCAGTGTCTCTGGAGGTGACTCCCTGCGTATAGGTGTCGACTAGCATTATGGTAAGTGCCGAGATTGGAATTGCCCAGAGCCGGTGAATGCCATCCCTTGTAGGGCTCCGTGATGGGTGGTCCCTTTGAGCCTGAACCTTTACAAATATCCTATGGGTTCTAATTATCAATTCAACAAAACAAATTCATCTACCCATTACATGTTGATAAGCACATCAAGAAGTTTTCATACAGTATTGCCTTTTCTGATACAAAGACATCTAACATCATCTATTGGTAACGCACAAAGTGTTAAAAAATTATGATCGAGAGATCTTATAGTTCAAGTTGTCACAAAACAAGCTTCGGTAATAATTTAAAAAAATGGGTTCATTTTCAGTGGAAACATCATTTTATGAAACCTTAAAAGAGTCTTACCCGATTTTATACATATTACAGAAGCCGAATTTTTAGAACTACGTGATCAAACAGTTTGTGCTGTACGTTGTATAAAATATTCGAAATGATGGTGAGCTTATTCCCATCCAACATATTGTTTTATCTTTTCAGTCACCAGTACCACAAAAACCCATAAAAGCAGGTTATATAAGCTGCAAACTTTGTCATACATTTTTAAATTTCTAAGGTATTTTAAATGTCAAAGGTATGGTCACTCCCAACAAGCATGTAGGAATACTGATCCTATGTGTGTAAAATGTGCACAATCTGGTCATGAAACTAATGTCTGTACTTCAGAAATTTTCAAGTGTTGTAACTCTTCTGGTGCACATGAAGCATTTTCTAAATCTTACCCTATATGGATCTTTGAGAAAAAGGTAATTACAACCAAGATAAAACAAAATATAACTTCCTGGAAGCAAGGCAAATGGTAAAAACAAAAGATCAAAATTGGGCATTTCCTATTCTTCTACTTTACAAACAGATTCAAACACAAACAAGAATCCAACAAAGAAAAATGATTTACCAATATCTGCTACACTTTCAACTTTGTCATCTAAATCTACTTTACCATAAACTTCTAATAGTAGAAAGAAATTTACTTCAAATGTCAATAAATCTGAAACTGATGATACAAAAATTAAACAACTGAAATCTCGAAAAAGAATTAATAAAAGAACAATTGATATAACCTCTTCTTAAAAAGATATGGAAATGGATTCTTCCTCTATATCTCAGACCGTTTCAAAATGCTGAAAAGTCAAGCACAAAATCAATCAAATAAAATCTCCTCTGGATGACATTATTCTTTTTAAATTGTTGTGATCCTTGGAAATTATTCCGTATTTATTTATGAATTTTTTTTAAATAACATTTATTTGTCTCATCTTTATGGCTTTAAGAATTTGTTCTATTGCCTTTATTCTTCTGAGTCATTTATGTCAACATTCTCAATTAATCATTATCCAATGATTTGCTCAGGCACTTACCTATCAAACATTATTTTATTTTCGACGCAGCTTATCTCATCTAAGGATCTTCCTCCAGTAAAATCAATCAAATCAAATTAAACAAATTTATTATTTTCAGAAGATTGGAAATACTAAATTTATTATCTGAAAAATGTGAAAACAGTTAAGGGATGTATAATTAACTTATTAATTCTACAAAATATTTAAGCAATATAATGTTAGAAATAAAAATATTGTAAGAAATACTAACTTATATGAAACCATGTAATTAGGATTGATTTTAATAACTTCAAATTTTGCAGTTGACTATTCTTGAAATACAAATAGTAACAATTCCCTTACGTTTTTAATTATAAAATTGCGTAGGAATTAAATGGTTCAGTAAAATGATGGAAACATATTACTGACAGCTTTTTAATTTCATTAATCATAATTTTTTGTTGCATCTTTAAGTAATATTTTTAGCGAATCTTATTTGCTTTAATAAAAAACAAAACACTTTAATCTGTGAAAGTAGCATTTATGTAGATTTTTTCATTTTTTTCGTACATGTGACTGACATATAAATGAGTTCTTATCTTTAGGCTTTATAAAAAGATATAAGTTAGACATTTCATTTAATTGCAATATTGCATGTCAAAAATGTTTTTTACTCTTTTCGCTTCGTTAACTCAATTAGTCATCATGGCGTCAACATTATACTTTTTTGGCCAGTAATGTTACAGTTCTTAAAATCGGTATTGCTTTTACCACTTTTTTTATTTTTAAACTTCATAAGCTTAAAAACAATAATACAATGAAAACGTTCAAAATATATGAAAAACCAAAAAAATGAAACTTGCACTTAAATGTTAAAAAAAATATCATAAAGAAGTGTACACGAAAGTACGACAATGATCATTTATTTCTCAATATATTGTTTAAAAAGTATAAGTATGTATTACATAAGCAAAATTTACTAGAATTTGTTATAATATTATTGTGTTTTTATATTTTAATTGTTAATATAATATTTAATGAATCAGTATGCTATATTGATAATGATTTTAGTGCTTTTAAATATATTTAAATATGTTTTGCATTATTATTATAGTTGGATTTTAAATTATTTTATCACTTTTCTTTAACGATTAATAAGAGAATATGTTTTGTTGGTTATTGAAAAATATTTTTATAATATGACTTAATTTTGCACTTCATTTGTTGTATATTTATAAAAAAAAGTATAAATTTATGTTGGCTTAGTTATTGTGAATTTCTAATCCAAATGAACGTGAAATTTTTATTAACTTAGATTAATTGTTTTTTCAATTTTTTCCTAAATATGTACAATTTCTTTACAACTATAATTTAAATACCGTTTTCCTGAAATAAAATGCTAGTAAAAATGTGTACAAAATTTTCACATGTTTAAATTTAATTACTCTTACTAATTCTTTCTTAAATTTTATCAAAAGTGTATGCAAATAAGAAAAGCAGTAATGAATTTGCAAATTTAGTTTTCAGTTAGGTAATTCTGAGAACAGCATTTAAACTTAGTCACTTCTCTGATAAGCAATTTTATAAAGATAAATCAGCTTAGAGATGATTGACATTATTTAAAATTAAAACAGTACTTAGAATGAAAAACAATCATTATAATGAAAAAAATATTTTTATCTAATAATATTTAAACTTGATATGATTGGTATTTTTAACTATTTAATTTAACATAATTCTGCACATTAGTAAAGGCTCCTGATCTTTTATTTTTCATGATGCATTCTTCTGTAATATTGCATAAATCTTTGTCTACATTTTTGTAGAGTTTTCAATGTATGTGTAATTTCTCATTTATTTAATAGATGCATTTTATATTTAGAGAATGTACACTTGAGAGGCACGTTATTAAAACAGCAAATTAAAACGAATATTGTTGAAATAGTCTCCATTAATATTTATATGGTCATATGTACTTATAATCAAAACCTTTTTAAGTTAATATTCTTCAGGTATATAATTTCAAAATTTTTTAAAAAATATAATATTTCAATATGCTGCAATAACATTTAAGCACGCTGCATTTTTTAATCAAATGTGTTATGTAATAATTTGGATGTGTTATGTAATAATGAAATGTGTTATGTAATAATTTGGAGCAACCTGATCCTGTTTAGTTATAAATCCGTAAATAAGCTAACAGAAAAGATATTTTCATAGGATTCCATTTTCTACTTGTTTTGAAAATGCTTAAAATATGTAATAATGTGTCAAATCGAAATATATGCAAATGACGTCACGGAGCTGCGAATTAGTGATTGAGACGCAATCAACTTAGAAGATGGAGTTATTTCAAGCAGAATTACATTTCAGCTGTTCAAATATGGATATGAACTGCTCTTGAAGCAGGAAGTGCTAATTAGACAGTTTCCCTAAACTCGTGTCCTTGGGGTATTTTGGAAAATAGCAGTCTTGTCTCGAAATATTCTAACTATAATAACTGATACTTATGCGTCTCCCGATTCAAATAATGTGGTTGTATAGATGAAGCAGCCAAGTAATGGAATGAAGAAATTATTGTACTGTCACACAGCGTTTAATTAGTAAACGTACTAATTAACATTTAATCCCAGATAACCGAATATTTATTTATCCCATTTGAATAAATTGTGAAAGCTAAAACTGTGAGTTTATGTACCAAGATAGTCATAAAATGCATATTTCTAAAAAACAAAAATTTTCAGCTATGCAAATTTCAATATAAAGATAAAACTATTGATTACTTCAAGTTTAAAACAGAAACAACTTATCTACTTGAAATATTAGACAATTTTTAATTAGCAACATCAATTGAAGCACCTTGTTATATTTGATTACATTTTGCCGTTTTTACAATTACAAATACTTTCTTTTCACATGTACACACATATAATAAAATGTTCTTTTGGTGGAGTAAATTATATATATATATATATATATATATATATATATATATATATATATATATATATATATATATATATATATATATATATATATATATATATATATATATATATATATATATATATATATATATATATATATATATATATATATATATATATATATATATATATATATATATATATATATATATATATATATATAT